>PVIU01021053.1:0-32478 GCA_004026605.1 Ondatra zibethicus | reverse complement strand
ACCTTAAATTTATATCAATAAGGCAAAATTTATACCAATGTAAATTATCTATATCTATATCATCTCCCCCTTTAAATTTAAATTTAAACAACATTTAGAAACAATATTTGGGAATATGGGCGTAGTTACTTCTCTCCAAACTTCTTCCTGCTGTATGGGGGCGCTGTCAATCAGGTCTTTCATGGTGTATCCTGTTCATCTCAGTCACCAGTTGAGTGAAGTAATTTTCTGAAGGTGTTCACAGTGACCTTCAGGAGGGTGTGGTCTATCAAACCACATTGGTCTAGAAGGAATCCACAGGGTTCCATCCTCTGTGAAAACAAAAGAAGAACCTCCTTTCCAAAGCACCATATCCTTAGACCCAAGTTTTGAAGCCATTATGCCTTTATGATAATATCCATGCTTAGCAGCCCAGACAATGAAGCGTCTCTCTGTACTTAGCTCCTTTACAGTCAAAAAATTCAAAGAAAACACAATAAAATACATAATCCAGACATTCTGTGAATTTTCCATTTTTACGTGGCTTAATTTTCTTTTCTCTCTCTCTCTTTTTTTTTAATCTATGGCTTTCTGTACTCTGTCTCTTTAAAGACTTTACCCTTTTTTTTAAGGCATTAACATTATTTTATGACTCTCTATACTCTTTTTCTTTTTTTTTCAAGCCTACGTATTTTATCTAACAGTATGACTCATTTAGAGGTCTTTTATGTCTGAATATGTCCTACTGTGAATCTGTAATTCTTCAATGTACAGGAACAGTTTTGCTTTGCGTTTTTAAAATGCTAAACTCTTAAGAATCTAAGCTGCCAGGATCCCACGTCAAATACAGGTACTGCCTGCTTGCTCCGCCCAGTCCAACATGGCGGAGTCGCTTGTGCCTCTGAGCCGTGCACATGGCGGGGCTGCTTGTGCTCAGCCTTAATGGCTGCGGAAATCCACCATGCTCTCCCGCCTGACTAAGCCTGATCCCACTGTTTGCCCAGGCAGGAAGAGCTGAGCCAAGGCAGGGTCTCAGCTACTTTCTTCCCGATCCCAAGCGGACACACAAACATCTGGGCCCAGAAATGCTCCATAGCCGGAGTTTGCACTGGCGGCAGGGCCCAAGAAGCCGCGTTTTAAAACCTCGCGCGGCTTGTTTTTACAGCTGAATCAGGAAAATCTCTCTCATAATGGAGCTATGGCACGCTGCCAGCTGTGCTAAACTCTGTATTTGTGTGTAGAATTCCTTTTTAAGCCCTCTCAGGTTTTATGTGGATTTAGCATATCACGTTGAGGCGCCAATCTGTAGTAACAAGGGGCCTGGCCCCGGGAACGCAGCCCGAGCCCCTCATTACTACAGATTGGCGAAGAAGGGTCTTCTGTTTGTATATTGCCCTCATTGGTTAAATAAAGAAAACTGCCTTGGCCTTTTGGTAGGACAGCCCTTAGGTGGGCGGAGTAGATAGAACGGAATGCTGTGAGAGAGAAGGCAGTGGAGCAGACGCCATGCTTCTCCAGCACAAGATGGACATGGGTTAGACTCATGCCAGTAAGCCACAACTCAAGTGGTGATACACATTAATGGAGATGGGCTAAAATAATATCTGAGAGTTAGCCAATAAGGGGCTGGAGATAATGGGCCAGGCAGTATTTAAATGAATACAGTTTCCGTGTAATTATTTCGGGTACGCACAGGGAGCCGGATGGCACAAGGGGCCCGGCGCCGGGAACACAGCCCGAACTCCTTATTACAACACAAAAACTCTACCAAAGAACTCCTACAGCTGATAAATACCTTCAGTGATGTGGCAGGATACAAGATCAACTCAAAAAGACCAGTAGCCCTCCTATACACAAAGGATAAAGAAGCAGAGAGGGAAATCAGAGAAACATCACCTATCACGATAGCCACAAATAGCATAAAGTATCTTGGGGTAACACTAAACAAGGAGGTGAGAGATTTATTTGACAAAATCTTTAAGGCCTTGAAGAAAGAAATTGAAGAGGATACCAGAAAATGGAAGGATCTCCCATGCTCCTGGATTGGTAGGATCAATGTAGCAAAAATGTCAATTCTACCAAAGGCAATCTGTAGATTCAATGCAATCCCCATCAAAATCCCCACAAAATTCTTCATAGACCTTGAGAGAACAATAACTAACTTTATATGGAAAAACAAAAAGCCCAGGATAACCAAAACAATCCTATACAATAAAGGAACTTCCGGAGGCATTACCATCCCTGAATTCAAACTCTATTACAGAGCTACAGTATTGAAAACAGCTTGGTATTGGCACAAAATTAGAGATGTTGACAAATGGAATCGAATTGAAGATCCGGATATTAATTCACAAACCTATGAATACCTCATATTTGACAAAGAAGCTAAAATTATACAATGGAAGAAAGAAAGCATCTTCAACAAATGGTGCTGGCATAACTGGATGTCAACCTGTAGAATGAAAATAGATCCTTATCTATCACCATGCACAAAACTCAAGTCAAAATGGATTAAAGACCTCAATATAAATCCGACCACACTGAACATGATAGAAGAGAAAGTGGGAAATAGCCTGCAATACCTAGGCACAGGAGACCACTTCCTATGTATAACCCCAGTGGCACAGATGAACAAATGGGACCTCCTGAAACTGAGAAGCTTCTGTAAAGCAAAGGACACAGTCATTAGGACAAAAAAGGCATCCAACTGAATGGGAGAAGATCTTCACCAACTCCACATCAGACAAAGGTCTGGTCTCCAAAATATATAAAGAACTCAAAAACTAGACATTAAAATGCTAAATAACCCAATTAAAAAAAGGGGCAATGATCTGAACAGAGAATTCTCAACAGAAGAAGTTCAAATGGCCAAAAGATACTTAAGGTCTGTTCAACTTCCTTAGCGATCAGGGAAATGCAAATCAAAACAACTTTGAGATACCATCTTACACCTGTCAGAATGGCTAAAATCAAAACCACCAATGATAGCCTATGCTGGAGAGGATGTGGAGTAAGGGGAACACTCATCCATTGCTGGTGGGAATGCAAACTTGTGCAACCACTTTGGAAATCAGTGTAGCGGCTTCTCAGGAAATTGGTAATCAACCCTCCACAGGATCCAGCAATACCACTCTTGGGATTATACCCAAGAGATACTACAAAAGCATTTGTTCAACTATGTTCATAGCAGCATTATTTGTAATAGCCAGAACCTGTAAACAACCTAGATGCCCCTCAATGGAAGAATGGATAAAGAAAGTGTGGAATATATACACATTAGAGTACTACTCGGCAGTAAAAAAAAACAATGACATCTTGAATTTTGCACGCAAATGGATGGAAGTAGAAAACACTATCCTTAGTGAGATAACCAGACCCAAAAAGATGAATATGGTATGTACTCACTCATTAGTAGACTCTAGCCATAAACAAAGGACATTAAGCATATAGTTCACAAGCCTAGAGAAGCCAAGTAGCAAGTTGAACGCAAAGAAAAAAATATATAGATCCTTCTGGAAATTGGAAACAAACAATCACTGGGCAAAAGCTTGGAGCATGGGGATGGGGTAGAGGTGGGGTGGGGAAAGGGGAGAGGGGGAAGTAGAAGGGAGAAGGGAAGGACTGGGGAGAACATGGGGGAGTGGGAGGTTGGAGATGGAGGTAGGGTGGATATAGGAGCATGTTAGAAGACATCTACATTAAGGGAGCCATTATAGGGGTAGCAAGAGACTTGGCTCTAGAGAAGATCCCAGATGTTCACGGGGTTGTCCCCAGCTAGGTCCTTGGGCAGCAGAGGAGAGGGTGCCTGAACTGGCCTTTTCCCATAGTCACACTGATGAATATCTTGAATATCACCATAGAAATTTAGTCCGATGGATGGAGATAGAGACAGAGACCCACATCCACATCAGAGAAATGGACTGAGCTCCCAAGGTCCAGTTGCAGAGCAGAAGGAGGGAGAAGATGAGCAAGGAATTCAGGACCCCGAGAGGTTGGTCCACCCACTGAGACAGTGTGCCTGTTCTAATGGGAGCTCACCAAATCGAGCTGGACCGGGACTAAATGAGCATGTGATCAAACTGGACTCTGTGAATGTGGCTACCAATGGGTTGGACTGAGAAGCCATCGATAACGGCACTGGGATCTATCTCTTCTGCATGTATTGGCTTTTTGGGTTCCTAGTCCATTTGGATGCATACCTTCCTAGGCCTGGATGGAGGGGAGGACCTTGGACTTCCACAGGGCAGGGTACTCTGCCCAATCTCAAGAATGGAGGGGAAGGGAGGAAGGTTAGTGGGGGAGCGGGAGGGGAATGGGAGAAGGGGAGGAAGTGTAAATTTTTGAATGAAAAATAAAACTAAATAAAATAAATACTATAAATACAAAAATAAATAAATAAATAAAGCTAGGAAGAACTTTGGAAAAAAAGGTCATCACTGAAAAAATACATATAAGTAATGTTATACAGACCAAGCAGGTATTTATATATTTATGAATATACATACATATGTGTGAACTCACATACACATATATATATACATATATACATACATATATAAATAACACAAAAATAAAAGAAAAATGAGGTCCTGGATTTGAAGTCATGGAAATATGGTAAGGCTTAGAATGAAAGAGAAGGGGGAAATGATGTCATTATATTATATTCTATTATATTATTATCTCAAAAAAATCAAAAAATAAAAAGTTCAGACCAGAATGAAGAAGCCTGTATTTGCCTCTGCTGGCTATCAGTGAAATCAGGATTACTTGGAAAGTAGCTGCCAATGAAACTATCATGGCTTATGAACGTCAGTAACTTCTAACCTAGTGGAAAGATACAGATGTGTTTGTTAATGTTTGTAACAGTGCTCATACACATTGTATGCATATTACCACCAAATGAGAAGTAGCTTAATGCATGGAAACGTAAATAATACTCACACCTGTTGTTGTGAGCAGTTAAGTAAAGCATCTAGAGAATAAAAGTCACTGATTAAGAACTAGAGAACAAGAATGCACAATGTACAAGCCCCCCATAGCAGTGTGAACAGTGCTCACTGCCATTGTGAGGGCCACAATTGTCCTTCAAATTTTACATAATGGTTCAAAAGAATTCTGCATGTACTAGAATATACATACATTTCTGAATGTTTTTTCATTTGGTACCTGTAGGTGGGAGGCTCCTTTCTAGGAGGACTGCAATTCTGCACCTATTGGTTGAACTGCATATTTACCAGGTGACTGCTGACTAATACCTATGGGCTTTGCCTTACCCTGCAACTACATTTTAAAATGAATCATCATATAGATTGATAGACATTTGTTTGAAAACTGATGTTTATTTCTATAGAAAGTCATCTGAACTATTTGGAAAGACTCCATCAATGTGACTTTTAAACTAATTTATCAAATTAAGTAAATCAAATAAGCTGAAATGTTGACAGAAAAATCATAAAATATGCATATTAAATGTATACATGTATTGTATCAGCCTCACAGATTTCTTAAACTCTTGCTTTCCTAAAGTGACAGAACAAGTGATAATTTTGAGGTATCTGTTAGCAAGAAGACGAGATCCAAAGAAAGAAAACTAGAACATAGAAAAAGACCCTGACACATTATCCAACTATTACATATTTAATGCTTACTCTCTAACCATCTAATAAAATATATTAGGCCCCTATCCTTTCTATAATTCCTAAGTAATAGCTTTTCATTGTATATATTTTAATTAACTAGGCAATTATAAAAGACAATAGGATTTTAACTCAAATAGATTATTTTAAATTGCAAATTATAAAGCTGTAACGAAATTTTAAACACACACAGCTATATCTGTGCTGTCAATATTTCACAGTTGATCACTAAATGACTCACCAAGAAGCACTGACTTGAACCCTTGATTCTGAAGCTAAACAAACAACACTTTTTCTTGAAAGAACATAGAGAACTTCCAAACTCATGAATTAGAAATACATCCCATACTACCTGGCCCTCACCCTCTACCAGGAGAAAGTAGTGTCCTTCTTTGTCTCTTTGCTTAACACTCATTAAGCCTGTGTGGAAATACATTCAGATACATCACATGTCTATGTGTGTGCACACAAGTGCACAAGAATTTTAGAGGTTTGTGTATATAATTATGTGTGCACCTACCAAATATATTTGTGAAATCCTACATATGCACAATCATGTGTCTGCAGAACATGGAACATTCCATTCTCTCATGAACCTTGTGCCTATAAATTCAAATTAACAAACAATTATGTGAAGTTCAGAAACAAAAATTGCTTTAGGAATTTTCAAGCTGCATTTGCACCTCTTCATACATATTCCACAGCAAGATATTCTCAGTCTTTTCTCCTGCCTTTTTGAATATCTCAGAGATGATCACAGGTCAGAGCACATAGCACCTGTCTGTTAACATGCCCTACACTTTCAGAATGTGATGAATCTACTAATTAATCTGCACAATATTCTTGTGAAATGAATAATTATAATTTTCACAGCTTTTTTTCCAGAGAAAGAGATGAGCCTCTGTTAAAGGATAAGATAACACAGGACATTAGTGAAATTGAGTCCAGTGCTGTGATTCGCAGAGAGAAGACAACACAGGGAAGATGAAATGATAATACAATGAAGTTTTGGGGTACTGATTATATGTCCTGCAAATAAAGGGAAGTCATTCTGCCTCCAGTGTTATTACAGGACAATGCAATGAGAAGAGAGGTTTTAAGGGAGCACTGGGGAAGAGTGAAGGGAACAAACACACCACTAAAAAAATGTGAGGGACATCCTTGTAAACGGTATTCTAGTCAGCTCAAAAATGTTGATAATGGAGCACCAAGACAATCAGGGACAAAATGCATTTTTTCTGCCAAATAAAATTATTAGACTAGTTCTGTAAGCCTCAGTCATCCCCAATGGCATGCTTCCCTAGGAAACTGTAGAACATACTCATGTTTTAATGAATATCTTATAGTCTATATTCTGAACTCTTCTGTCTACATCAGACCACCAGGAACTATGGAAGGAGTTATTATATAGAAGTTGGTGATGGGATCCAATCTGCATTCCAAGCTTTCTATTTAAATAAGTACTGAATTCACTTCAATAATCTGAACACTATATTTCTTTTTTAAAATTTATTTTTGATACAACTTTATTTTATATATTTATAACCAAATGGGTTAAGCAAAGATTTTTAAAATTCACAAATTGGTATTTTTACCTAAAGATAGTTTCACTTAAAGTGACAGTATAGTCCTCTCTCCTAATGTGGACTCTTGAGTTAAAGTAAAGGATATAGAACTGGTATCTCCCTCTCTCTGAAATGAAACCCAACTCTGTGGAAAGAACTGGTCAGTTGCAGCATGAGCAACCTCACCTCTGTCTCAGAGTACCTAGCCATGTTTTAAGTAAGTTTTGAGAGTTATCCCAAGGCATATGTGGCTCACAGCCTTAGGCTGTAACCTTTGCGAGAACCTCAATCTTCTCAATAAAAGCTACTTTTAGAATAAGTGTTGGTGGGGTTGGAGAGATGGTTTGTGGGCTAAACACTCTCCCAGTTCTTGCAGAGTACTGAGTTTAGCTCCCAGCACCCACATCGGGAAGCTCAGAGCCACCTGCTATTCCATGAACCCTGACATCCTGTTATGGCCCCTGCAGTAACTCATAGTCATTTGTGCACACGTGTGCACGTGCGTGTACACACACACACACACACACACACACACACAGACATAAAAATAAATAAATCTTAAAATAATAAAATTAAGTTAAATAAGGCTTTATTAATATAATATCCATTGTTAAAAGATACTGCCCAAATTTTTGTTTTTCTTTTAACTTTTTATTGATTTTTTTTGTGGGTTTCACATCATGCATCCCGATCCCACCCGGTTCCCTAATCCCCTTGCTTCTGCCTTCTGCTCTTGCATCCTCCCCCAAAACAAAATTTAAAAGTAACCCCCCCCCAAAAAAAACAGTAACAAAACAAAACCAAAAACAATAACAACAGCAACAACAAAAATAAAAAAATAAAAATAATCTCAGCATGGAAGCTGCAGTGTGGCTCAGTAAGTCACACAACTTTGCCTCATCCATCTTTACTTGTGTTCATGGCAACGAGTCATTGGTCTGATTTGAAGCCTCTGACTTTTGCTGCACTATCAATACTGGGCCCCCATTGGGACTTCTTAGATATCCTATTGTTACCTTGTGTCATGGAGGTCCTGTAGCTTTGGATCTGCAGATCTGGCCAAATCACATGCTCTAGCATTTCATAGTTGAGATGAATTTTGGGGTGAGCTACCTCATAGTCCTGGTTGTGGACTTGGGTTGTAGCTGGATTCATCAGCCCACCATCTTTCCTTCATTGTCACCAAAATTTTTGAATCATATGAAAGCTTTTAAATCATAAACTAATGTCAGATAATACTTAAACGTCACATTTTAAACATTAATTTTACCAAAGTACGTTTTGGTGTGAGGCCTGTTGTAGAAATGTCAAGTTTCCCTAACATAGCTATATTCGGGTATAAGATGGAAATCTCATTATCAATAATGATAAGAAGAAGATGGTCACCAACACCATCACATTTATCCACCCATCATTTGACATGACTTTTTAAGATGACCATTTTCTTTTACAGTTCTTCAAGGAAAGAACAATGTTAATCTTGCAGTTTGATTGGCTTTTCAGAAAACTGTCCCCTTTGACCTGATTCTAGCCAATGTTATCAATAATGGAACCAAAGTAAAGATTTTCACTACTGAGCATGCTCTGTAGTATGATGCTGCCAGTATGTTAGTGGATGGACTGCTTGCTTTTATCCTCTCCAGCTGCTCCCATTGACACATTTATGCCTTCCTCCTTGTGCATAAGCTTAGACAAGAAACTTCACCCAGCTGTATCCTCGGCTCCTCCCCTGGAAAGAGTGTGAGAATTATAATTACTTACCTCTCAGGGATGTTATAATACTAATTAATGTCTCAAAACTCCGTGAATAAAACTCATCTTGCATGGATGTTAATTACTATTATTCAAATTATAGCCATGAGGCCATTTGCAACAGAAGGTGGTGGGCAGGTTTTCAGCCTCCTTCGTAAAGTCCAAATGGCAATTAGTGAGGTTTGTAGAGTTAAGAAAAAGGCAGTTAAACATGGGCTTATGATAATAAAGGCCTGACATCAGCATGACTGCAATGACAACTGGGAGGGTGCATGGCACAAGGCAGAAAATCATCAGAGTCCCGTGATCTGTGGCCATAGTTCACTAGCAAGAAAATGCCTTTATGCCTACTGGGATCCTAATGAAAGAAGCAAATGTTTTTCACAACTATTTGAGCTTATGTGACACTGTCATTTGTTCATTTTAGCTACTGAAGTAACTTAAAATGCAATAGCTGATAAATCATCAGGGATTGTAAGAGAATACCCAAATTAGAGAATTACATAAACTCTCTCATCTGTCCCTTTGCAGTTGAGCATGATACTGACTTTTAAAAAATTGTTTTTTTTTCACTATTTCTTCCATTGTATTCATACCCTTCTGGCCTCTGCTCCTTATCATATTTTGACTTACCCAGAGAACAACCTGAGGAGGAAAGGGCTTCATCTCCCTGACAACTCCATGTAACATGACCTTGTCAATCATGTGAGGTGATTGCTATATGATTTCCAAGTCGAGGTAGTTTAGGCAGAAACATAAGGGTCAGTGATTACTTCTATTAGAAGATTCCAGAATCCTTAAGGTGATTCATTTACTTCCCATTTTGTGCTTTCTCATAAGGCTTCTACAGTTGACTTGAGCCCTTTCATTTGACAAATGGACAGTGATCCAATCAAAACTATTATGCAAGTACATTTGAGCAGTATGAATAACAGGCCAAACAACAAGCTTACTGCTTACTGATGAAATAAATACTAGAGAACGTTTTATTATTGCATATGTGTTAATGGATGCTTCCTTAAGTGTGCCAAGGCACATGCATAAAGGTCAGAGGATAACTTTAGGGAGTCTACTCTCTCTTTCCATTATAGAATTTGGGGATTGAATTCAGGTCATTAAACTTGCATGTCTTTCACTCTACCTGGTAAGGCATCTTGCCTGTCCATGGCTGGAGAACCCTATTGTCTTTGCTATCGTGACTGTATTTCCACTTATTTTTGTGGAAATCAGATTTGACATGACTTGAATTTCTACCACACCCCAGGCATAGCCATAGCTATTATGTTTCCTTTTCAGCAAAAGCAAGCAAGCAAATGAAAAAAAAATATTTATCTCAATTTTTCTTCCTACATTATACATTAATCTGTTTTGTAGGGGGAATGTTATAGGTTCACACATGCAATGTCATAAATGTGGAGGTCAGAGAACAACCTGCAGGAGATATTTTTTGTTATGTCTTGGTGATACAGCAGGTGAAACTCAGGTCATCAAACTTGGCAATGAGCTATTTTACATGCTGAGCCATCTTTCTGGCGCTATCTCATCCTTTTGAATGACAAAATTGAGTTCCAGACAAGTTAAGTAACATCCTAGGATATTTTACATGCCAAATTAAGATGTCTTTGGCTGAGAGTCTAGTCATCTTTCATCTGGTTCTCCTGGCTTCCTTTGATAGCACAATTATTTAAATGTCTAAAGAAGTTTTACAGAAGATGAGTATGCAATTTCAATACAAACCCCACCCCAGATCACAAGTCACCCAGGCACACCCAAGTCCTAAATCAGGAGAAACAAAAGTTTAAGATAATCAAATAACACTAATAAAAAGTAGCAGTAAGATGAGAAGTTAAGCTAAAATATTTAGTGTCAGGAAAAGCACTGGGTTTGTCCTCTGGAAAACTAATAATTATAGAGACCTGGCTACATATTGTCCACACTAAGTCTATAGATAACATGATATCTAAGATAGACTCAAGGATGCAACCATCTTACCAAGAGATAGTCATGAAACAAGTTCCCAATGATTAATGCTTTATAAATGTAGATGCACTGAATGAATTTAAAGGTTTAGTTACCATAGTATCTACTATATGTAAAACAAACTCCTATTTTCCCTAAAGAGTCTCTTTTTCATTTGTTCTTTGTTGCTGCTTTTGTTTTCTGCCTTTTTCCAAATGGGATTATGTACACCATTTTCCTCTGTATTTTCATAGTTCCAAAGTCTTCCAGTGTATTTTAAGATAGCACTGAAGTCAAATCAATTGGGAGATACAATTACTAGGAATGAAGAGTAAATGTAATGATAGAGAAACATGTGAAGATGTCATAATTCATGGACATTGAAATATTCCCTGACTCAATACCTAGCTGTCTGAAGGTCTAGTACCAGGTCTGACCAAGAACAAAGTGCCTGCCTCTGAGCCTAAAGGTGGGATAAAATCTGCAGGTTGATCTCAATGACAACTTGGAAACCCTTTCTGCAACAATGAGTCTCCTGACCCAAAGCGGTCAGCATTCTAACTGGAAAACTATAACTGCACCTTAGCAGCAGCTGAGCCTTCTTTGTATGTATATCCTTCACTTTCTAGAGTAGTCTCCTAATGTATTTTTAAAGGTCTCTGGAATTAAGCTGTCTCCTGCACTGCAGAATCACATTATACACAGCACAGTGCCTTGGGCCACTGGATAATGGACTAGAACAGCAATCTAATGAGATATGAGAGTAACCCCTACTCCATGCCACAGATGACTGACCCCAGTAATGAGTCAATAAAGTCCATCTCTTTGTCATGGTACCTACACAGTAGAGCGTTAGTGCAGGGTGTTGCAAAAGAAAAGCTGGGAGTTGTATCAAAGCAGGTGTCATGCTCCACAGTTTTTACAGACAGTTTCAATAAAAAAAAAACAGTACAAAGCAATTGAGATCTTCCTATTAAATGAGTCATACAATATTTACAACTTTGACTTTTTATAAGGTTATGGTAGAGTGGCTGAAAAATAGGGCTTACTGTAGCCCCTCTTCTAACTCTAATTCTGTGATTTCTGGAATCTGCAACTGGAGGCTCAGTACTTGGAGTGTTGTATTCCACCTTCAGTTATCAGTTTCTGGTTCTGTTTAATTCCTTAGCAGTTTCTAGTGGTCTTCCCCCTATTTTCAGTCTCTTAGCCATAAGAGAGATTTGGAAGATAGATGCTTGGAGCAGCTGTTCCATGAGCTCACTCACATTGATTAATCACATTGATTAAACAGCCAGTGCTGAATATTCCAGTTCAGATTGTATCTCTCAAGCCATAATGGATCCTGATAATGGAAGGAGACCAATATTTTCAATCTAATATTGTATCCTATGATAATTTAGATATATCTCTAGCAGAAGAATGATGACTTGGGCTACTTCTCAGGAGACTGGACACAGAAAGAAGTCACAGACTGACAATACATTTCTTGGAAAATTTGAAGCATCCCTTCCTACGTTTTGATTCTACATCCAAATAAATCAATCCCACAAAGCTTTAAATGGGATTTTTAAAGGATTTTAAAGATTTATTTATGTTTATTTTAGTGTTTTGTCAACATGTTTGTATATGAACCATGTGCATGCAGTGTTTGCATGGGAATCCTTGAGACAGGGGTTACAGAAAATTGTGAGCTCCCATGTGGGTCTCAGGAACCAAACTGAATCAGTCTTTTGCTGGTGCAACATGAGCTCCTCACTGCTAAGCTGTCTTGCTAGCCTCAGAGAATGGAAACTTTCAAAACTGCAGGGGAAACCTTTGGAAAAGCCAACCCATGGGGAGGAAGTGTGGTTAACTTCACTCACCACCTTAGAGAGCAAGGATTTCACCAAAGATCAGAGCAATGGGAGAAACACACAAAGAAGATGGTGCTAGAATTGGCTCATATTATCAGAAATTAGGCACTTGCCTATTCTGATTTATGTTTACAGTTGTAGGAGCTGGAAAGAAAAGGGGAAAATCCATAAAATGTGCAGAAGTAGGATGAAAGGGGTAGAGATCAACATTCAAAAAATAATCTCATGTTATCAACCTCTGTTTACAGCTGGACTTAATGTAATCTCCATGCTCCATGCCAAATAGAAAATATAAGCATTTTTTATCTTTCAGAAAAACCACAAATAATTAGTTTCATTTAATTTGTTAACATTTCCTTTGAAGATTTAACTTGTTACTTTACAATTTTTTAAAATAACCAAGTTAATAATCTGGAAATACAGAATAAGATAAAATAAGACAAAGATTAGTTGATGGGAATACAAAGATAATGATGGTAAAAGAATAGCAAATGGGACTAGAAAGAATAGTTGAAAGAGTATATTGATAATTTGCAGAAGGAAAAACACCATCATGAGGCAGAGACTTTCAGAGCTCAACTACCCATTTTATGGACTCCCGTGAACTTAGGTATGGACCAGGTGGCCAGGCTTGGCCAGGGAAATAAATTTTGTAGAATATTATTTTAAGGTATGTTGTTACATTTGTTTATGCTCTGGAACATTTGTTTAGCAATGTAAATATGTGCTGCTTTTGTTTATGCTTCATTTGTTTAACTCTATGAAGCTGTGACTCTTTGCCTGTCTAAAACACATAATGGTCTAATAAAGAGCTGAATGGCCAATAGCAAGGCAGAATAAGCAGGACTGGTAGGATGAGAGAATAAATAGAATGAGAAATGTGGAAAAGAAGAAGGAACAAGATAGAACAAGGAGAGGAGGACATCAGGGGTCAGCCACCCAGCCACTCAGGCACCCAGCCACACAGCCACACAGCAAAACATGGAGTAAGAATGAAAGTAAGATATACAGAAATAATAAAAGGAAAAAGCCCAGAGGCAAAAGGTATTTGGGATGATTTAAGAAAAGCTGGCTAGAAACAAGCCAAGCTAAGGCCAGGCATTTATAAGAGAGAAAAAAAAACCTCCATTTGGGAGCTGGGTGATAGTCCCTCCAAAAAAAAGTCAAAAGAGCAAAGAGTTTAAGAGTAAAGGAAAAACCTTATATTGGTATTCCAGTGTGGGGCTAGAGTAAAAGCAAATTCAATAGCAGTAAGAATTGAAATACAGTATCATTTGTAGGCTGAGGCAATTACAAAATGTTGTTTCCTCCATTACTTAATGTTCCCATGTTCCTAAATCATTGTAGCTCTAGAATATGATGCAAAATACATATGTACTCGTCAAATTTCTTTACCATCTCATTAAATAGGTAATACTAATTTTATAATATATTTTCATCTTCTGCGTCCTTTCAATACATAATAAATGTAAAAATGATTTTATGATAGTTTATAATATCCTGTCTTATTAGGTTTACTAAGTCCAGCCTTCATTTGAAATTTTAGCACAATGGAATTCATACTAGACTTCCCAAGTTCTTCAGATGACCACCTTTGACATACACAGCTACTGGACACTGTATTGAATAGCGAAGTTCTAGAAGTCTTGCTTTATGATCAAACAGAATTACCCTATGTTCTTGAAACTTCCTCAGTAAGATAAAATCTTCCATGACATTAAGCAAGTCACAAAGATTTTAAAGTTTATTGTTACTGCAACCTAACCTATAGTTATCTATTTAATTACAAATCCAAGGCCAACTAAAAGACTTTTACCTCACTCATAAGATTGATATTGAGTGTGACTGCACAAAACATTTCCTGTGATGGGAAACTGAGTGAGTTTATGTCATTAGGAAGAACAAACGTACCCAAACAATGGGAGTGGGTGTTTCATCAACAGAAGAAATATGTTACAAGTAGAGTTGACAGTCTGACCAATGCTGTTCAAATGACTGTAAAAAACTTAGCTCCAACACAAAGCAAATAACTTAGGAGCCTGCATACATATTTGATTATTCTAAACTTAACTTTCGAAAAAATATAATTTGGCTTGACACTAGATCACTGAGTTACTCTTTCTGAACTTTCGCCTTTCTCAATTACTCAATCTTTGCCTTTATCTTCATATTTACTTTACTGGGGGCAGAAATGCTGGGCCCTTTGAGAAGTACATGATTGAAATGACAAAGAAAGGAAAGTTGGAAGGAAACTGGTGAGGTCATGGGCATCCATATTCTTGATGACTAGCTGTTGAGAACCGAAGTT
The DNA here is from genome assembly GCA_004026605.1 of Ondatra zibethicus. Lineage (NCBI taxonomy): Eukaryota > Metazoa > Chordata > Mammalia > Rodentia > Cricetidae > Ondatra > Ondatra zibethicus. The sequence continues at coordinate 17,426 of PVIU01021053.1, read as the reverse complement.
AAACACCTATGAGATTCCAACATACCATCTCTGGACCACTTGGTAGTCTTTTGAGGTAGCACCTAGGTTATGTTTGCTTGGAGAAATAACTGAAAGAATCTTAAAAGGGGGAAAACTTGTTTTGGCTCATGGTTTTTGAGTGGTCAGTCATGGCCACTTTCCCCTGCTCCCTTGAGCAGAACACATAGTAATAGGTTTATGGGACAGTGGCTGTACTTCACTCCTTAGTGGAGGCAGAGAAAAGGAGACTTCAGAAAAAAAGGAAAGCCAAGATTCAGCCCCTAGAACACATTTTGTTTAGTTACTCCCCTCCATCTAAGCCTCACCTTCTCGTTCTCCTAATGACACTATAGTATTATTGATCTTATAAGGAATTAATCAACTGATAAAGCCAGAATCCTTGTTTTCCAATTGTCCCTGCTAATGCCTCCACAAACACACTCCTGCCTTCTGAAGTATGTGGCATTTCTTAATCCACTTAGATTGATAATTGACATTAACAGTTCTGGTACAATCCCTCCGAACCTTGGAAAGCATCCTCTTTGTTCCTGAGAAGTGTTCTGAGGAAAGTTGGTAACTGGATAATGATTCAGATTAGTTAGTTTCTCTGGTCTGTCTCTTACCAACATAAAAAAAATTTAAATCTTGCCACCACTAAATGGAATATGAGAAGAGCATTATGTCCATTCTCCTTTAGAAATGCTATTATAAACAACTTTATTCCATGTCCCTAAACTAAACTGTATCACACAATTTTTTGTCAGAAAATAGCCATATGTTTACTGATTAAAGTCACCCTGAGAAGCTCTGGGCAGGTCTCTTGGGAACACCTCATTACATGGGACCGTGAGTCAAGTCTCACCTACTTTGGTAATGAGGAGGGTGGGCAGGAATGATACAGCGCACCTTGTACACACCTCTCTCCAAATCTCTCTGACTCTTCTCTCACTCATACCAGTTTACTGCACCTCAGCAGAGTGGAGCAAAACCAGTTTTTCTAGTTCTTATAATCTCTTTCCCAAAGGCTTTAATATGACACCTAGCCAGGTTTCCACTGAAATGACAATCTCCTGCTCTTTCACTCCATGCCCTTATAAATGTGTGTGTGAGAGAAAGAAAGAGAGTGCATGTGTGTGCGCATGTGTGTGTGTGTGTGTGTGCGCGTGTGTGTTGTGTGTGTGTGTGTGTGTGTGTGTGTGTGTAGTTTCATGGATTGACACAAGTGCAGCAAGTGGGACAGTGATAAATGAGAAAGAATAAAATGCATTTTCTATTCCACTGCTCTGTGGATTGCCACTGACCAACACTTCACTTCCATCTGGCTGCCATGTGATTTCTGGGGCCCTGCTGCAGATATAGCTGTTTCCACGGATACACAAAGCAGGTGTGCAATAGAGTTCCTGAGAAAACCTTTTCTGCTAGGTTTTGTAAATAGATTTGACAGCAGCTTCCAGGAAATCGTAGTTGATGTTTCAAGGCTAGATTTGTCTGCCAGGCGTGCTGCATCACAGCGTTGAGTGTGTTGCTGGAAGGTAGAAAAGCTCAGCTGCTAAGGAGTCCTTGGTTTTTCTTCAAGATCTTGTTGTTGCTTCAAGGGCAAAGCACAACCCTGAGCCTAATTAGTTAAGAACTAGAAACTTAAACTCAAATGGTTTAAAATGAAAGTCATGTGGCTGGGGATGAGTTCATTAGTTCAATGCTTGCATACCATGTGTAAGGCCCTAGGTTTGAACCTAATACAATCAACAAACAAACAAAATAGTGGAAATAAAAGATGTGCCATAACCATTTATTAAAATTTCTCTAGATTAAAAATAAATACAGAGCTAGGGGCCAGAAAAGTATAGACTGAGTCCTCAATAACAAAAGAAATATATACTTTAAGACTTTTTATCTCCAAATGTTTAGTAATGAACATGAGTCAACTAACTTATTAGAAATGATAGCCTACAAATGACAAATTAAAACAAAATTATGACCCATTAGTTAGAATCCACAAAACTGGAGACACAGTATGACTTGATAAAGCACTACTGGTGACAGAAATGAGGTGTGCCAATGTTACACATATTAGGCCAAGGCTCTGACTACCCCAACAAGCCAGGCTCAGTCACCCTTCCTCAACAAGCCACTTAAAGAGCCAAATTAATAGTGAAAAGTAGGGAATGTGGCCAAACTGGGAGGAGGAACAAATTGATCCAGTAAACCTACTCTCTCATTGCCCCTTACGCTCAAGTCGCCTTCTGGGTAAGGTTACCCTAACTTGGAGGTAGGATTTCAACAGACAGCAAGATGCGCGTAACTACTCAGTCCTGAGAAAGGTGTGTTCTTTCCATCTTTTGACTCTCCTGCAAGGGGGTCTGGCAAGCTATAAATCTTTTTCTTTTCCCTAGGAGACAAGGTGCTCATTGGTTGCTGTCAGAGCTTCAGGCATTTCTTCTTCCAGTATTAGATTCCAATTTGTTGGGGGTCTCCTCTTTCAACAACCAGACATGGGAGGGCCATGGCTATCACTTTAAATAGTCACTCCTGCCGGGAGCCATAGCTACACTGAAACCAGGGCATATGATACAACACAAGGTTTTAAAGGAGTCAGTGAGACTACCAACTCGCCAAATGAGAGATTCGCTTTAATTATTTTCTAGGTATTTCCTTCAGTATATCTGATCTGAACTTGACGACAATTCAGATATAATCAAACATACCTTCAAGTATTATGAATATTGTAGTGGTTGGATGAAAATGACCCCATACTTTTGTGTATTTGTATGCTTGTTGTCCAGTCTCTTAAACTGTTTAGGGAGGATTAGATTCTAACCTAGTGGTTCTCAACTTGTGGGTGTCAACCCCCTTGGGGGTCACATATCAGATATTTACATTACAATGCATAACAGTAGCAAAATTACAGTTATGAAGTAGCAACGAAATCATTTTACGGTTGGGAGTAGCCACAGAATGAGGAGCTGTATTAAAGGGTTGCAGCATTAGGAAGGTTGAGAACCATTGGATTAGAAGCTGAAGCTTTGTTGGAGATGTGTCAGGCTGTGGAATCTCAAAGCCGACACTATTCCCAGTCAGTTCTCTCTCCCTGTACTCATGGATCAAAACCTAACCTTTCAGCGACTGCTACAGTACCACACCTGCCTACCTGCTGCCACACTTCTCACAATGATAGACGTAGACTCTAACCCTGTGGAACCATAAGCCCCAAATTAAATGCTTTCTTGTTTATGTTAGCTTGGTAATGGTGTTTTATCATAGCAATTTAAAAATAGCCAAGACAAATATTCTTTATAAATTTTAGATCTCTATACAAATGCTATTATATCTGCTGACAATAATGTCCAGTATTCTATAACATTCTTAGTTGAGAAATATAAAAATATAAATTATATAAAATATAAAGTGATTTAAGATTGTGGATTTCTACCTTTTCAACTATTGAGTTTGTATGACAGCAGCAATTTGGAAAGTGTTTACAGGAAAGTGGATACTTGGAAAAATTTAACTACATCAAGAATGGCACTAATCTTCATGTCATCTTCCATAAACAATTATCTCTTTCTCCTCAGCAACATATACGAAGGGCAGACTTTTGGCTATTGATCCCTTATTTTCTTTTCTAACTATATCTTTTGTGCATCCTCCTTAAGCTATGTCCTGTTTAATTGAATATTTGATAGTGTTATTGCATTCATGTTTCTCTAAATCACCTGTCCACTCACCATTACATAGCATCCACTGTCTCAATGAATATAGAGTTTTCACTGATACTCTATGTTCAGTATTTGTGTTGGAACTCCCACGCATGTACAGAATGCTCTTATATGTGGATTCTGCTGCATGTATGTAAGGGTGTCTTGAGACTCTGCTCCAAGGATTACAAAGGATGAGTGACAGACTATATGCATTCTCAAGTATTAGGAATATTAACGTTTCCAGGGTCACCTCAACAGCGTGTAATAGTTCAGGCTTCCTCCTTTGCTTGCATTTGTATTGCACATTTGAATTTTGCCCTGGTCTCTCCTCTTCTTCTTGCCTTTCCTTACCTCTTTTACATTTCTTTCCCTGCAGCCAACCACTGACATAGAAACTGAGAAATGCCTATAGCTATGTTTTCTAGGGTTAGGTGGAGGGGAACTGGTGAAGCTATAAAAGCTTTTCTAGATTTTTAGCACAAGCATCCTTACTTCAAACCCCGCAGTGAAGTTACTGTTGACCTGGCAACCCTTGACAGCATTTTTCTCCAGATTGCTTTAACATCACTGATTGCACGAAACATTTAAAAGGTGACCTCCTGAAACAGTCGGTGGTCAAAGTCAAGTGCTCTAGAGGCAGAGCTACTGTGCTGAGAATCTGCACCAACTATGATTTAGGAGGAACACATATAAATGAAATCTTTTACTAATCGACTGCAACTGCTGACTCTACTGTTTCCATGGCAACTCATCCTGGGCAAGGTATTCTGAAGACTTTTTTTCCTTTTAATAATTATCAAATTGCCACAGGGAGTCACTCACCATCTCAGCTGCCACCTTCACAATAGCAGAGATTATCCTTTGCTCCTCAGAAGAAAATAATCCTTTTTTGGATTTTGTGACTTTCTGATACCACTTGAGAGGAATGAAGTTTTTGCAAAGCTCTTTTCTTCATTTGTCTTTCATGGACTTAATAAAGTATTTATTCATAATACCAACCAGGAGGAAATGGAAGCTTCAGGCTGTATTCATTCTGCCCCCAGTGGCTGCTTGTTTGAGCTGTCTTAAACACTAAGCTTCAGACAGTTCATGGTTTAGTGACTCCTGGATCCTGCTGACAGTACTTCAGCTGTGGGTTCTTGCTCTTTAAAAGGACAGAATTATATTAGATTAATTTACAGAATCTTTAAATTGTCAGCTGAAAAACCTAATACCATGTTGTGAATGTTAGCGAATCCCATGTAAATTGGCTTCCTCATCCAAGGGACAGTCAAAGGCAAAGGCAAAGTTGAAGGCCTCAGAACTAAGTCTGTACTACATCAAAGGGGTTGTTATTGCTGGATTTGCCTTCCACATTGTTGTTATTTTAAAGCAAGATGGTTTTGTGGGGATGGAGAAGGCTAGCATTGGTGTTTCTTCATAATAAACCTTATTTTTACAGCTCAGTCTACTGTGTGTTCATGCTCATCTTCAATGAATATAAGAAAGTCAGGAAGAATTAGCATGTTTTCTTTCATTGTATAGCAAGACATAGTGCTAAACCTGAACTTGCCTATTCCTGTGCTTCTCATTTTACCACAGGCTCAAAGCTATCTCCCTTTGTCCAGTGTCTAAGAGGACAGGCCCCTGCCTCTAACCCCACAATCCTATGCCCACCCTAACTGTTCTGTACTCTTTGTCTTTGAACAGCTGCCTTATTCTCTTCAACTCCAATTTCCACACTTAAAAGATAGTAATAAAAATGTACTTATTTCATAGACTAGTAGAGAATAAAGATGTAATACTTTCAAAGCATCAACAGTGCTTAGCACATTGTCAGGGGTCAATAAATATTAACAATTATTACTTTATCATTTCAAATACATTCTTCGGGGTACCATTCAATGCACTTCAGTGCTTGATAATAATAGCCTAGTTGCCCAAAGTTTATTTGCTTCCAGATTAAATAATTCTTTGCTTGCTTAAATGTATAATCCATGTAAACATATCTTAATCTATTTTCACAAGAACAAAGGCTTATTTCAAGGTACAGTTCTTGCTATTTTAAGACTATTACAATAAATAAAGCATACATTGAATGAAGAAAGTTTATGTCTTTGAAAGTATTTGAAAGTTATTGTTTATGTGTATGTTACTTAGTATGAAAGTAATAAAAATAAGATTTTCTTATGCTTTTTTCAGAAACATGATTTTAGTCTATTCAGAGACGTTTTCTCTGTATTTTCTCATTACAACCAGAGATGTAAATTTTCCTTTTTTCTTTTTTAAGTTTTCTGTGATTCAAATTTATAACATTTTCCTTTCTTTCTCCCTTCCCTGTACCCTTCATCCTTTCCTTGTGCTTTCCTTTTATCTAATACCTTCAGTTACTGGTTGTAGCCAAAATTGTTCAAGAGTGACTTACACAATCTCAGCTTTCGGTAAGTGTTAGTTACCAGAAGTATTAGTTACCAAAGAAGTGTGTTCCATAAAACACTGGCTATAATGTGAGTATATTTATGAGACACTGAGTTATTCTTGATTTTTTAATGTATTATTTTATGAACATATTTAAGGCATTATTTTACTTAACATATTTTCTATGTATATTTAAGCAAAAAAAACCTTTTTGGAAGGTCAATCATTAGCATCATCAACTTTTCTACATAGATAATGCATTTCTTTTAAGCAAATCTCAGTTGTATTTTTCCATCTTCATTAAGGGCAATCCAGCCAACTGCAGCAGGATGCAGGGAGATGTTTGCTGTGGCTGATGAACCCTTATTCATCAGGAAGAAAGCTCTTTCTCTGAAGCTTTTAGGAATGGGATGAATAACTTGTCTTGGAATAATGCCATCCTGAAATACAAGGACAGACTGGAATTGCCAGACCACTTTCTACAGTCTACCTCATCACATGCTTATCAAATTTTCAATTCCTTTATTGAGGACCTGGCCTGCAGAATAGTGATGTCAACAAAATGTATCTTGCTTGCCTTTTCCAAAGCTGTAGAGTTAGCCATCATATCGCCAGACTCTGCAAAGTCACTGGGTCGTCATTCACCATGATAAAAGTTAACTTCTCCTGCCTAAGAATGTAATTATGTTGGATTAATACAGAATAACTCTTTGCTTCTATTTATGTTGTTTTGAGGCAAGGGCTCTCTTTGCAAACCAGACTAGTCAATAAGTCACTATCTTGCGTTAGCTCTCTGCATGCTGGGATCCCATGTGTGTGCCATGATACCCAGCTACAAGTCTTTTTCAGAAAGCCATCCTTTTCCTATTTTGCAACAAGAGGGGTAGAGACAAGCAGGGACTCCAAATATGCTAATCTTTCCATCAAAGTACTTTTAAAAATATTATTTGTTAACCTCTAAAAAACACACAAACACAAAGATAACTAATCTCGGACATCCCTCCATAGCAAAACTAGGACATTTCAGAACCATGATGAAGCCAGTGGAGAATGGGAGAGACATTTCCCAGGACTCTTTCAACTATAGTCAATAGTCACATCATCCCCTGACCCATATCTGTCCAAGATTTCCTGTTTCACTGAATTAATGAATGTGTCCTTTGGAGAAAATTTGGGTGCATGATAACTAGAATCTTAAGGAAAAACATGAACTGTGTGCACTTCAGTAGCTGATGCTGCCAGTCATTATATACATGGCAAAAGTAGATAATCCCCCGTCTTAATACTCAATCCACAGATGTTAATAACCATCAGAAAAAGAAGACAGATGCTGCTCTCCTTACATGTAGCAGTTACTTTCAGCTTGCTCAGTGGTTTTGTCAACATTTGTAAAGAACGTAAATACTTTAAATTAATGTAATAAGAATAAGTTAGTGGAATAGAGTGTCACCAATTGTTCAGTTATGTGTGCTTGTTTGCCAGATGGCTTAAGTTTTGATTATTCAGAGATATAAACCCTTCAACATTATGTATAAGTTGGGCAAATTCATTAATACAAAATGGATGTTTTCAAAGTATATACATTTACTTAGAATTCTAAGCACATATTTAAAATAATTAAAATGGTGACTAAATACATATTAGATAATTTATAATGCATTTTCTGTCATTTTTCTTTTTTATTATTTTAAAAAGAAAACAAACTATCATCTTTCATTTTATATACTAATACTAGTTCCTAATCCATCCCCTTCTCCCATTTCCTTCAGTTATTCTTCCAGTCCACCCCCCATCCACTCCACAGAGAGGGTAAGGCACATTGCCTTGGGGGAAGGTCCAAAGCCCTTACTACTATATATCTAGCTGAGCAAGGTATCCATCCAAAGAGAATGGGTTCCCAAAAATCCAGTACAAGCAGTAGGGATAAATCCTGGTGTCACTGCCAGTGGCCCCTCAGTCTGCCCCAACCATGCAACTGTCACCACATTCAGAGGGACTAGTTTGGATATATGCTTGTTCCTTCCCAGTCCGGCTGGAGTTGGTGAGCTCCCATTAGCTCAGGTAGTCTTCTTCAGTTGGTCTACCCATCATGGTCTTGACCACTTTGCTCATATTCTCACTCCTCCCACTCTTCAACTGGACTTTGGGAACTCAGTTCAGTGTTCTCTGCCTCTGATTCCATTAGTTGCTGGATTACGATATTCATCAATCTGACTACAGGCAAGGGCTGTTCTGGCACCCTCTCATCTATTGCTTAGGATCTTAGCTGGGGTCATCATTGTAGGTTCCTGGGAATTTCTCTAGTGCCAGGTTTCTTGCTAACCCCATAATGGCTCCCTAAATCAAAATTATCTCTTTCTTTGCTCTCATCTCTGTCCTTCCTCCATATCAACTATCCCATTCCCTCAATTTCACTCTCCCTCCCCTTCCACACTCATCTTCCCCTTCTGCCTTTCCTACTCCCCAGATCCCCATGATCCCAATTTTATCAGGTGATCTTGTCTATTTCCCCTTTCCAGGTGGATGTATTGTGTTTTTCTTAGGGTTCGCATTGTTACTCAGCTTCTCTGGGATCATGAACTACAGGCTCAATATGCTTTGTTTACAGCTAGTATCCACTTATGAGTGAGCACATACCATGTTCATCTTTCTGGGTCTGGGGTACCTCACTCAGGATGATATTTTTCTAGTTCCATCCATTTGCTTGCAAATTTCAAGATGTCATTGTTTTTTACCACTGAGTAGTACTCTAGTGTGTAAATGTGCCACGTCCATTGAGGAGAGTTGTGTGTTGAAGTCTCCTTCTATTAGTTTATGTGAAATTTAGGCTTTAATAATGTTTCTTTTACATATGTGGGTTCTTGTATTTAGGGCATAGATGTTCAGCACTGAGACTTCATCTTGATGGATTGTTCCTGTTATGAGTATAAAGTGTCCTTCTCCATCTCTTTTGATTGATTTTCGTTTGAAATATACTTTGTTAGATATTAGGATAGCTACACCCACTTATTTCTTAGGTCAGTTTGATTGGAAAATATTTCCCCAACCCTTTACTCTGAGGTAATGTCTGTCTTTGAGATTGAGGTGTGTTTCTTGTATACAACAGAAGGTTGGATCCTGTTTTTGTACCCATTATCTTAGCCTGTGTATTTTTATAGGTGAATTTATTCTGTTGATATTAAGAGATATTAATGACCAGTGATTACTAATTCCTGTTATTTTTGGTGGTAGTGTGCATTTCCCTTCTTTGGGTTTTGTTGGTGTGAGGTTATCTGTTGCTTGTGTTTTTGTGGGTGTAGTTAGCTTCTTTGGGTTGGGGTTTTTCTTCTAGTACTTTCTGTAGGGCTGGATTTGTGGATAGGTGTTGTTTAAATCTGGTTTTGTCACGGAGTACCTTGTTTTCCCATCAATGGTGATTGAAGGCTTTGCTAGTTATAGTAGTCTGGGCTTGCATCTGTTCCTTCACTTAATGCTGGCAGTATCTTTGCATCTTGGTCCAATCTTTGTAGTGGCTGTCTGCATTTTGGGATCTGGTCTTGGTCTTCTCTGTACTGTCACTGTCTGTGCCTCAGGGGTTTTGGAGCAGCCTACCTGCAGGAAAAGCAGATGCGGATGGGCGAGGGGCACAGGGTTTTGCCCCAATATGTAGGGCCTAGAAATTGGGGTGGCTGGTCACTCAGCTCTTGGTTCTCTCTGTGTAGTAGCAGGCTGTTTCAGAGTTCCACTGAGGTTGCAGGAAGTTATCTATCATTTTTGAATGATACAATAGTAAGTACCTTACAAAGAATTTAACATAGTAAGAATGTCACAATGTTATTGAGTTATTGTTATTTATATAAAGATGAAGTATTAAGTCGGCACAAATCATATTCCCAAATATTGTTCATAAATGTTCTTTAAATTTAAATTTAAAGGGGGAGATGATATAGATATGAATAATTTACACTGGTATAAACTTTGCCTTATTGATATAAATTTAAGGTCAATCTCGTTATATTTCTGCTCTTGATTAAGGTATTGTGATTGTGTAGTTCATTTAAAAATGTAATGTATAATTAGAAAATATAGGTTGTTAATAGATAATCAGTGATATAGTCAAGCTTGTAGTCATGTTAGTTAGATTTTCTAGATATATAGAGGTATATTTCAGTTAGATAGACATTCTTCATATCTTTCAAAGACGACAGAATATGGCATTTATTGTTTTAATAACTTAGGACTTTTCATGACAATGAGACATGTCTGCTCCTGGCAGCACCAGCTACTTCAAGGGGAAGATGGCATCAAAGAGGCTCCTTATGGAGTTGGTTTGCCATTTGGGCAAGAAAGTGCTCTTGCCTGGACTATTGCATAAACTGGACACAAAGAACCCGCAGAGAGAGGACTACTAAACTTGCCTAAAGGTGAGATGATCCTTCAGGGTTCCTGCTTCATAAAAGAGTCTGCGAGACATTCTAAAGGATTCAAAAGAAAGTAACTGAGCTGTCTTTAAATTTTCCTGCTTCATGAAAAAGTCTGCTGGATACTATGGGCCTGTACGCTAAAGATGAATGCCCCAACCGTACAAAGGAACTTTTGTGACTACACAGGCAGCGAGATGTCTCTGTTAATTCTAGAGTTTTGGAAGTTGTTTACTTAGGTAATATTATATCCTTCTGGAGTCTTTAATGGAGTTAAAGAATGGATAGTTATAGTTTTCCATTGTTATGATAAAAGATAAAACAGATCTAAATATGGTAACTGTAGTTCTTGCTTGATAACTGTTTTATTATATGTAATGTTACTATGTCAAAAAGCCATTTTTTGTTTAAATAGAAAAGGGGGAAATGGTGTAGGATGGTCTTCTGTATTTGTGTTACTTTCATTGGTTAAATAAAGAAACTGCCTTGGCCTTTTGATAGGGCAGCCCTTAGGTGGGTGGAGTAGACAGAACGGAATGCTGTGAGAGAGAAGGCAGTGCAGCAGATGCCATGTTTCTCCGGCCCAAGATGGACACTGATTAGACTCATGCCGGTAAGCCACCTCCTCGTGGTAAATACACAGGTTACTAGATATGGGTTAGTTTAAGATGTAAGAGTTGGCCAAGAAGAGGCCAGAACTAATGGGCCAGGCAGTAATTAAGTGAATACAGTTTCAGTGTAATTATTTCAGGCATAAGCTCTTGCAACATAAAGATCATTATTCTACCTGTAGAAGAAGAGTTGGAAATATTCTAAGAATCAGAGGGGATGAAGGACACTGGGTCTATATGGCCCTCTGAATAAACTAAGCAAAGTACATTTGAGCTTACAGAGACTGAAGCAGTAAGCACTGGGCCTATATGGAGCTGCACCAGGTTCTCTGACTATCTATTATAGCTATTAGCTTAGTCTTTTTTATGGGACTCCTGACTATAAGAACCAGTGGGACTCTGACTCTTATATCTGCTCTTGGGGCTCTTCCTCCTGTTGGACTATTGTGTCCAACTTCAATATGATAGTTTTTGCTTCATGTTATTATATTTTATTTTATCATGTTTGGTTGTCATCTTTTAGAAACCTATTCTATTCAAATAAAAGACATAAAGGGAATGGATCTGGAAGTAGGGACGGAGAGAGGAAATGTGAAGAGCAGAAGGAGGGTTACTATAATCAGGACATATTATATGAAAAAAGAATCTGTTTTTTCAATTAAAAAAAGAAAAGACCATTATTCTTTCTATGATTTTTTGTTGTTTTTATGATAATTTGGTACATTAAAACTTAACATCTGGTATAGTTTGACTCTGAAGTGTCCCCCTAAAGGTCTTTGTTAAAGCTAAATCTCCTGCAGACAGCTATTGAAAAATGGTAGTAATTTAAGGAGGTCGGACTAATAGGAGGTTTTCCCAGACAGGAGTGAGTACAGTGAGAGTAGAGTGGGAGCCTGGATCCTCTTGGATCTCACTCCAGCTCAATGACGACCAGCTTTGTTCTGTGTCCAGCACAGTGTTCTGCCTTTCCAAAGGCCCAGCCAGGGCCACTGATTGGCCGTGAACTGAAGTCTCCAAAATTGTGTTCCAACATGCTCTTTGTTAGATGATTGATTTGGGGATTTTCCACAGAAACAGAAAGGTGACCAACACAATAACAGCAATCAGAAGTTAAAATCTACCTCTTTATGTACCACAGTAGCACAGGACACGCTAACCATCCTTTTGCTCCACTCTCGGATCTCAATTTATTTAATCACATTCACACCCCAACTCCTCCCAGATCCATCCCCACGACCCTTCTCATTCCACTTCATGTCTTCTTTTTTCCTTTCCTTTTCTTTTTTCCTTTGAGATTTTAATATAATTGCATCATTTCCCCCTTTTCTTCCAGCCTCCTCCCATGCACCCCTCTTTTCGCTCCTTCAAATTCATGACCTCTATTTTCATCAACTGTTGTTATAAGCATGTAGGTATATGTACATACATATATTTTCCTAGACACAGAAATACTGTGTGCTTGGTCTATATAATATTATCTGCATATATGTTTTCAGGACTGACCATTTGGTATTAGACAACCAACTAGTATGCTATTCCTTGGAGAAGGTCATTTTTCTGTTCCCAGAAGTCCAGAATTGCCGGCAGTTTTTTGTGTAGGGTTAAGGCCTTTTTAATTTTCACACATCCTGCCCCAGTTAAGATGACTCAGAGGTTAAGAGAACTGGTTGCTCTTCTAGAGGACCAAGGTTCAATTCCCAGCACCCACATAGCAGCTCACAACTTTCTGTTAACTCCAGCTCCAGGAAATTCAACACCCTCATACATGCAAACATGCAGACAAAATACAAATTCACATAAAATTAAGATAATTAATAAACTGTAGAATAATGGTAACAACAACAATAATAATAATGACATAAACAACAACAACAAAACCTATGAAGGTCAGTCTGTGCTGCCCAAACACTCTTTGATTTAGGTCCTGCACTGGAACATAGCTGACCTACCAGGGTCACACCCTTAAAGAAACTATCTTTCCCTCTTCCAACTGCTATCAGTTGCCAATAAATGCTCAGCTAAGGTTGGGACTTCATGACCAGCACTCCATGCTGGGACTTTATCTGGCAGGTGTTATGTAGGTTATCACAACCATTGAACACATGTGCAACTGTCCAGTTTATCTGGACAATTCTGTTTTATTTATTGATCCAATGCATAATGTTTCTAGCCCCTTTTCCACGTGATGCTTGAGTCTTCATAGGAGAGGTGTGATGGAGATGGTCAGTTTAAGACTGAGCACTTTAATGTCTCTAATTCTCTGACTGTTGAACAGTTGAGAGAGATACTAATCTATGAGTACAGCAATTAGTCATTGGAAGTCATTTCAATACTATGTCCATTTATCACATGAGTGGTAGATTCTCTACTTGGGCCTATGACCTACATAACCTCAGGTTCTTGTCCTTGATAATGGTGCTAGATAAAGGAGCCAACCTTAAATACAGTAAGGAAGCATTTGGTTACTCCCATGGCAGTCATGCTACTACTGCACCAATGGACTTTTCTTTCCAGGGCTGTCATTATTGGAGCTCACAGGTTCACAGCTGGGTAACAGTGATGACTACCTTTCTCCTACAGTGACATTCATAGCATGTCTGTCCCAGCACTGTAAAAACTTGAGTAGGATATGAAACTTCCAGGCCCGTAAAAGCTCGAGTCTAATCTTTACACAGGAATTGCAAATATTATTGCATAGAGTGAAACCTTTTGTCTATGTGGTATAGGACTAACAATGAAACAAAAATAACAAATATGTCTCATTATAATTATTGTATTATATTAAGTTTTTATAATTTGATTATATGTGACCAAAATTCATGGATCTGATTTTTAAAAAGTTTGTATTTGCTCATTAATCTATTCAAGAATTAATTATTTATTTAAAATACTATAACTGAAACCTTCTTTTATTTACTTTCATCTTCATCATTTCTATGACGTTTCTCACCAGCAGCTTCTCTTCTAGACTCCTAAAAGATTTCCCCAACTTTGCTTCCTGTTTTAATTATTAATATTAAATATTATATTAATATTTAATATAAATATTGATTTATTATTTAATTTATTTTGTCCTTGTTTTTTAATGCAGTCGTCACAAAACCAAAATGATTTCTTTGATTATGTAAGATTAAAATGTCCTTGAACTTTTAAAATAAAAATTATGGCTTATAAATCCATACATGATTGCATAGCCTGGTCTTACATTCTTCTTGAACCACATATCACAAACTCTCACTTGCAGATAATCTCAGTCTTTTTACATTTCCTTCTTCATTTTTCTTACTTCCTTATCATACAAATAATTAATGAAAGGTCATTCTCTCTTTGTTAAAAAATGTATTCTTCTCTCATATATTACATCCAGATTTGCAGTTTCCCCTACATCCTCTCTACCCTACAACCTTCAGTCTCCACCAGATCCACTCCTCCTCTGTTTCCCTTCAGAAAAGAGCATGCCTTCCAGGGATATCAACCAAACACTACATAATATGTTGCAAGAAGTCTAGGCACAAACTCTCATATCAAGGCTGGGCAAGGCAATTTAGTAAAAGAAAAGGGTCCCAAGAATGGGCAAAAGAGTCAGACAAACTGTCCACTCTCACTATTCCAAGTCCCACAAGGATGCCAAGCTACATATCCATAACATATATGCAGAGGACCTAGCTCAGACCCCTATAAGCTCCATGATTATCACTTAAATTTCTGTGAGACCCTATGAGCCCTGCTTAGTTGATTCTGTGGACCATGTTTTCCTGGTGTCCTTGACCCCTCTGGATCCTATGATCTTTCCTCCCCCTTTTCTGCTGGGCTCCCCAGGCTCCACTAATGTTTGGTTGAGGGTCTTTGCATCTGCTCCCATCAGATGCTACATAAAGTCTCTCTGACAACGTGTTGACTAGGCCCCAAACTATGAGTATAGCAGAATATCAGTAGGAACTGACATTTTTTTTGCCAGTTGTGTTTAGTTCTATCCTCTGTATCTGCACTTTTCAGGCTGCGGTTCCTGGCCTATGCAGAGTCAGGCATGGGTCCCCTCTCATGGTGTGCATTTTCTCTCGTTGTCATTCTAAAGTAGGCGCTGAGTTACTCTTGCAACTTCTCTGCTTTCTATGCACTGCACTGGGCAGTGTCTAGGATTTTCTTCCATTAAAGATTGTAAATTCTAAGGAGCAACTACGTGTTTACAAGGATAGGGTCTTTATCTTACTCATCCATCTGCGATTAGTAACTAGAGAAAAGCAGATGTTAAATGAACCATTGCTGAAAGAACAGAAGGAAAGCCTGTGAATTATATTATGAATAATAATCATAACATAATCCCCATCTACAAGAATTTTCAGGTCAAAAGAAAAAAGATAGCATACAGCCTTAGGGGGCAAGTATGCATAGCACACTGTTCAAAAATACAGTATAAATAAGCAAGAGAGCATATGCTCTACTCACAGGAAAGGGGCAAAGTAGTGACTTTAATTTGAAAGACTAAGCAAGGAGGGAATCTCAGATGAACTGAATTCCTGACTTGGGACAGATTGGCGTGTTGTAGAAATAACATGACGCAAAGCTGCCTCAAAAAGAGCTAAGTTTTATTCGGATCACATTGAGCTAAATGCTTCTACCTCAAGCTGAGAGTCTCGTAGGCAGCTGAGCAGGTATATTTGGAGCTCAGATACAAGCATGCATAGTGTGTGTGTGTGTGTGTGTGTGTGTGTGTGTGTGTGTGTTCTATATAGTATTCTGTCACTCATATTTACATGGATTATTAGGAAATCATAATGACACATTTAAAGTAAGGTGGATAGCATTTTCAACTCAAGTTAAATAAGGGGTTAAAAGGCAAAGAAACAAGAGAATGCAATCGAAATATTTTATTTCTTTTTCAGTTTGTTTTTTCACTGTCTTTACTGCTATAGTCAACAGTAGGGATGTGATCATTGATTGCATAGAAAACATGGTGTTCTTTGCAGAAATAGTCAAACGGAATAAGAAGCAGGAGCCTTCTGATTTTTCTAGTGTTCATATATTCCACTCTGAAATTAGAAAAGCTTGAGTTAATTTATCTCCTCCCTTAGAATGAGTTAAGCTTTAAGATGCAGAGCCATCAGTTTGTTCCTGTGTATGTGGAGAGAATGAAAGATTAAATGAAAAGCAAAGCAAATGGGGGTTAATTTACATATTTGTATATTTGTATATTTTTCACACTATTATTCCACATGAGTTATTTTATCATAAAGTCATTGATATGTTGAATGGAAAATAAACCATAAGTAATCAAAATAAAAAGAATGAAACTTCCCTTTTATTGCTTCTTTGTATATTATCTCTTCTTACTCATGCCCCACACATTACAGTTTATAAGTTCCATGAACTATTATCATGACAAAAATATTAAACAATATAGAAGAAAGAAATAGATATTTTAGGTAATTTCTATTCACTTATCCTCAAGATATATCAATGAAATAAATGTATTAAGAATATTCAGTAAAAATATTACCAGCCCTTAAAAGTGGTTGAATTAAACTTCTATAATGTCTCTGAAAATTACAGTGGATTTGGTAGGGAAAGACTAATTTTAAGTTCAGTAATAGATGACAGAAAACAATGTTGGAAGAGGGATTTTGCTTTGTTTGTTCTAAGTAGAAACTGTACTTGATGTACATCCAAAGAGGTGTCTAATTGGCTGGGATAAAACGGGGACACAGCCAATAAGGATGATAAATATTTATAGTATTGAACAGAAATAAAGTGGAAAAATACATTCATGGCATGGAGCCCGATGGCCACATTACAATGCTTATCCACTTTCAACGGTGTTTTGAATCAGTAGAAAGAACATAGGGAAGGTGCACATATAATTTTGGATTAACATTTTCTTTCTACATTTCTTTTAAAACTTTTCTTTCACTTTGGATTCTCTTATTACAACATAGGTGTTATGCTATGTAGACCATGAAAATATAAACAATTAATGTAAAATAAATTAATACTCATTTTTGTGAATGCATTATCTCCTCTTAGTCCTATCATATACTTTATAAATAATAAATTCTGTTAAGAGCTCAAGAATCACCTAAAGGTCATGATGCTGGGCTTTGATATAAGAAAATTTGCACTTTAAATCTCGTAATCTAGTGCTTTTATCACTTTCCTTAAAATTTTCAGTTTTTCAGAGATTTTATTTCTCGATAGATACAATGAGATTGGTACAGCACTGGCAGAGAAGTCCTGGGTTTAATGCCGAGCACTGCCAAAACCAAAAGATAGACAGTTAAAACATAGACATATTATACTGATATGCATACATATGCAGACAATAG
>PVIU01021052.1:0-32492 GCA_004026605.1 Ondatra zibethicus | reverse complement strand
GCAATGGATTGAGCCCCCAAGGTGCAGGTGAAGAGCAGAAGGTGGGAGAAGATGAGTTAGGAAGTTAGGACCGTGAGGGGCTGGTCCACCTACTGAGACAGTGTGCCTGAACTAATGGGAGCGCACCAATCCAGCTGGACTGGGACTGAATGAGCATATGATCAAACCAGACTCTCTGAATGTGGCGGCGAAAGTTGGCGGATGGAGAACCCACAAACAATGACACCAGGACCTATCTCTTCTGCATGTATTAACTTTTTGAGAACCGAGTCTTTTTGAATGCAATCCTTCCTAGGACAGGAGGGATGGGGGTGAGCCTTGGACTTCTAACAGGGCAGGGCACCATGCCCTGTTTCAAGGAAGAAGGGGGAGGGAGGAGGGGTGGGGGGTAGTGGGAGGGGACCGGGAGAAGGGGAAGAAAGGAAAAAAAATTTATTTCTTTAATTATGTTCTTGAATGGAAAAAATAAAACAAAACAATGTATGGAAAAATAAATAAATAAAAAAAAATACACAAATTATAAAAAAAATATATCCATTGCTGGGGCTAGGAGAAGGCTGTGTTTAATAGTACCTGTTACTGATAAGAGAATTGGAGTTTGGTTCCCAAACCCATGTTGGGCAGCTCATACTTATAACTGTATTGGGCAGCTCCTGAAGAACCTAATGTGGTAGTTTGAAAGAAATAAGTCCCCAAAGGGAATGGTACTTTTAGGAGGTGTGGCCTTGTTGGAGTAGGTGTGGTCTTCTTGGATAAAGCATATCACTGTGGAGGCACGCTTTGAGGTCTCATACTTGTGCAAGTCATTCCCAGTGTGACAGTTCACTTCCTGTTTCCTGTGCAAGGTGTCAAACTCTCAGCTACCTCTCTAGTGCTGAGTCTGCCTACATGGCATCATGATGATAATAGACAGAACCTCTGAACTGTAAGCCACCCAAACAAATCTTTTCCTTTGTAAGAGTTTATGGTCATTGTATCTCCTCATAGCAATTGATACTCTAAGACACCCAACATGCTTTTCTTTCCTCTGAAGACACCCTATGTGTCAAACACACCCATACACATAAGTAACAATATCAATAAATAAATAACAAACTCAAGAAAAAAAATAAAATAAAATCTCAGTTGAAACATTAGATGTAGTACACAGAGGAAGAAACACCAGCGTCCAGGCACAGAGCACAAAAACCCAGGGCGCTTCTAGGGCTGATAAACAGTGTGGCTCACCCTGGGCACACCCACTCTGCTGCTCCACTCTGACCTGATGCAGGCTGCGAGAGAGGCTGATTGTGCTCCCAGTGTCCCTATGCTGGGACAAAGGGTCACATTGCAAACTCTGCTGTGGCAGCCCTCCCTCGTAGTTATGGCGGGGATTTCAAACAGAATGTCTATATGAGCCACTGCTTCACAGGGAGTTTGCCCCAAGGGGTTTTCAGCATTAGGCAACTGCTTGTGCCTGCACTGTGAGCTCTGTGACTCGAGTTGCCTAAGTGCTACCTTGCAAAGGGGGATTTAAAAACAGCTCAGAAAAGATCAAATCAGCTGGGCAGAGACTGTCCAAGCCTGTTGATCCCAGGAGGTGTGGAGGTTACTGCTGGCTCCATGAACAGGCTTAGGCTGAGGGAGGGCTGCAGGCAGCCGAGCTGGAGGAGGAGGTGGTGGGAGGAGGGTTTGCCCAAATGTTGGACAATAGATAAAGGAGTAAGTCACAAAAAATCCCACACCTGTCTGAAATTATGAATAATAAAGGGCTTATTTATTTAAAGGGAAAAACTTACAGATCACCACCCTAGACAACAGCCCTCTGCAAGACCAGGAAGAGTCTGGTAGCTGGAAGCGGAATCCGAAGCAGGAGAGGGAGTGCACGGCTCCAGCTGGTTTTTTCAAACCAAAGAGACCACACCCAAGTGGGCTGGTATGTTAAAGGCTGAACGAGAGAAAGGAGCTCCCACAGCACTTTTCTTTTCAACTTATATGTATGATTTCAGCTGCTGTCCTCTTTCCTGGGAAGACTATTTTTCCTACTATCAGCATTCCTTAGTTGCAGGTAGTTCTCCATGTAGGGTTGAGGTTTTATCGTCTCTCCCTCTACACACATTCCCATCCACTGTGGTGTGTGTATTTTTTAAAAAACATTTCTCTATACAAACCTGACTGGTCTAGGATACACAGTCTCCTCTAACTCTCAGGGCCTGAGTATATAGGGGATTGCTACTTGCTGTCTTATTCAGCTACTAATATATGGAGATTTGGACTCTATCAGGTAGACCTTGAAGAGAAGTATAATGGAGGTAAGGTAAGCTTGAGGCCTACGAAGAACAGGCTTCTGACGGAAGAAAACCGCTGTCCCCTATCCAGTGTCCAGAAGAGTACCACAGGGAGAGAAGTTGACAGCCAAATAAAAAACTTCAGATTTCCCCATATGGGAATTGATGTCACTTGCTGTAGACTGTGAGACAATTTCAACTTGAGTACCATTACATTTTGAAAAAGAGTGTTGCTAGTATGTAATTAAGAGCAGACTCATGGCACCAGAAGATCAAGAAGCTAAGCACACAAACTGAAAACTTAAGTGAGGGGGAAAGTGAAAGAGCCCTCTGTAATTGAAAAAAGTCACAAAGGCTGCACTCTGGGTCTTTATTTGAAAGGGGCCAGAATGCAATTGGATAAGTCAGCATAGCAACTTTTATTTGGAGATATTGTTTATCACAACCATGCAGTCACCCATGGGAAGACACTGTGTCCAATGTCCTTTGTTGAAAGGTTCTCATTGCCATGCAGGGAATGTTTTGAAACAGTACTTGCAGTTGCCGTTCTGCAAGAGCTACAGTAAGAATCCTTGCCTCTCTTTGAGCCACTTTACTGCAGCAGTTGGAGTACAGTTTCTTTGCAAACACTGACACAGCAGCCCTGCGGTATGTTCTGTGAGCTTGACTTAGATACTGGCTGCCACTTTCTTTAAAAAAGTGTTGATACGGCATCAACAGTTATCAGTCCATCCTGAGACCATTACATCTGTGCTATTTTGATCTCTATCACTGTAAAGCCCCTATTGCTGCACCTTTCATTGCTTCATGGCAATTTATCATGAGAAAAACATCTTAGCCACCATGCCACATAACTCAGGTAAGCATATCCATATTTCCATTTTATATCTATATTAGCAATTTTAGAATGTCTTATAATAAAAAAGTTTTAGGGAAATGGTTATCCATGGGTTTTCCAGAAATTATAAGTATGAAGAAAAGTGAAAGTGGAAGGGAAGGAAGGAAAGCTGAGTTCATTGTGTTAGTTAACTGGTCGTGGTTCAATAATGAGAACATGTTTATTTAACACTGCCAAACAAGAGGGTATTTTTCAAGGTAGTTTGTCCTGAAAATGAAGGAAAACAAATGGATCTATTCCCTTACTTATAGCTTTAAATAATGGAAAATATTTCTCTGTCAAAATCTCATATACTCTGGTAAGAACCAAAGGATCATAGTTCAGATATCAGGCAAAGAATGATTAAGCTGTCTACAAGTAATTGGCTGATGTTTATGCAGGGTTAGTGATGACAGAAGCTGCCAGGTCATAGACAAACAGGCAAAATCCTTGGAAACTGATTGCCTTCGATGATATTAGTTGGTGAATGTCATTCCAAATACATTATTTATGACTACATTATATCACTTTGAAAGTTAAAAAGAGAGAAAGAGAAAACCAAAAAGGTTTCTCAAGAACCCTGTGGAAGCAGTGGACTTGAAATTTATATCTACATGTATCAAAGTCTAATGAGCATGCTATACCTTCACCCTTTAGAAGAAAGTCTTGCAGGTGAATGACTGGAATGTGCATTCTTGCTGTTTTATACTCTGAATTGTAAACCCATTTCCAACAGATTGGTTATCGTTTTCATTGGTCAATATTTAGTGTCTCAAGGTTTGAATCTTCTAACAGACATTGCTAGAACTTTCCCCAGAAGATGCTTTCCTTAAGACCATACATCCAGCTCCTGTTACCCAACCCAGGTACCATATACAACTCCCTGTTTATTTCTTCAAATCTGGGAGTTTGCCTCCTAGAGGTTAATTATCATGTGGTTGAAAAGATAATTTTATTCTGCTGAATACATCTGGAGTGCATCTTTAATCCGTGCTCACAGACCAGGTTATGTTATCCAGCTTTCCGTCACTGTGGCAAGCTACAGAACTCAATACAAGATGAGGAAAAGTTCACTTTACATCATAGATTCACAGGTTTTAGTTCATGGTTGCTTAGTTTATGCTTTTAGGTCCACTTGAGCCAGCTCATGTGGGTAAAAGCAGGTGACATAATGAACACATTGACCTCATGGCAGTCAGAAAGCAAGGGAGAAAAATTGCGAAGAGGAGGAAGGAAAGTGTGGGGGAAATGGAAGAAAGAGGGATGAAAGTGTCTGGGTCTCAATGTCACCTGTAAAGATACACCCTAGAACTTAACATCCACCATCTAGTCACATTCACCTCCCAACATCTCCAGGGGCAGTGAAAAAAGATTTTTCATGTTACCTTTACCACACATTTTTAATATAAACATTAACACTGGTATGAGATGAGGCCATGGGGAGTACTTATAGCAAGTCTCAACTCAATGTCTTATTACATTCTTATCCGTTAACTACATTAATCATGTTGAAAATGTAAAGGTGATTAAGACCTCTAAAAACAAATTATTCACAAGCTTTCTCTTGCCTTTACAAAATATAATGCCATTGACATTGCTCAGAGTTCACAGTTATTATTCTGGATCTCAGTCAGCTCAAGTGTCTCTTCCTACCACATCTGACAGCTGTGCTGAAATAGGTTCTACTCATTAGAGGTACTGTGTATCCTTAAGACATTGCCATGCCCTCCCATCCCTACCATCAGGACCATTTGCAGGGTTTCCTGGCTTGTTCCATGATGCTGTTTTCTAAATGAAACATTTTCTGAAAGGAATTTCCTTAGAAAAGGTATAATTCTGATTCATGAGCTATTTAACCTCAACACATTCCTCTGATATCACCAATAACTTAAGATCTCCAGGAGAGAAATTCCGTGCTGTCTTATGAGCGTTCTTTCCTCAGTACTCACTCTGAACTAGACTCCTTCACAACACAGGCTCTCGGGCAGATTCACACAAGCAAACATATGCAAATGCATATTCATATTTGCAAATATTCACATGGATACACACAATCACATACAAAAGTAAATGAGTTATATGATTTTTCTACCCTTAGTTATTAGGTAGATCCAATATTCAATGGACAGATCGCAAAACTTAGTTGAGTGTCACAAATTAATGGTATTTTTTTCTTATGCATGTATGAAAAATCAACTCAATATATAATGGTCCTAATTTGCCAGAAACTATATCCAGCATCTGCTTGGCTAAAGGCCACTTAACAATTTATCTTTGCTGGTAGTCGTTCTTCTTGCAAGTTTAGTACTGAGCTTAGTCTCAAAACTTCCTATAAATTACTCTCTGTTGACATATTTTAAAATAAATATAATATGTTAAATTTCTAAAGCTGTACTTCAAATAAGCCAAAATAAATTTTTCTTAAAAGAGTTTTGTTTTATATCCTAAAAGATTAGAACTATGAAAATTTTTGGTAATCAGGCAGGCATCCAAGACCATTCTGAGGGATTTTTTTAGCTCTAAAATATATTATTAGACTTTTTCACAGTATCTAATTGAAATTCTTTACTACATGGCAAAGAAATCACAAAAAATAATGGAATAGAGTTTAACTTTTGAGTATTAAATAATAACATTTTGAAGTACATGCAATTATCTCAGAATTCTTGCTTCTAAATATTTTGATGGAACTCAGTCTCTAACTTTTTCAGTTATTCTATTTTTATTTTGTGTGCATAAATGTTTTGTCTGTTTGTATACAAGCATACAGCATGCGTGTATAATGCTCAAAGAGGTCTTTGAATAACTTGGCAATGGAGTTACAAACATTTGAGAGCTGTAATGTGAGCGCTGGAGCTGAACCCAGGTCCTTTAAAACAGAAAAAAAAAATCTGTTTTTTTTAATTGATTTTTATTGAGCTCTACATTTTCTCTCCTCCCCTCCCTGCCTCTCCTCTCCCCACTTCAACCCTCCCTCAAGGTCCCCATGCTCCTAATTTACTCAGGAGATCTTGTCTTTTTCTACTTCCTATGTCAATTAGATCTAGGTTAAGTCTCTCTTAGTGTCCTCATTGTTGTCTAAGTTCTCTGGGAGTACTACACAGAAGAAAAAAAATAACGACATCTTGAATTTTGAAGAAAAATGGATGGAGCTAAAAAACATTATTTTGAGTGAGGTAACCCAGACACAGAAAGACAATTATCACATGTACTCACTCATAAGTGGCTTTTAAACATAAAGCAAAGAAAACCAGCCCACACATCCACAATCCCAGAGAACCTAGACAAATATCTCTCAAACACAGAGACGCATCTCCAGGCCTACATTAGCTAAGGTCTAACTATGTGTTCAGAGCAGCATCCAGATGTTTTGTTTATTTTAATGTCAGTATTTGTGATCTTATCCAGTGATATCAAGAAAGCAACTCTACCCTTGTTCCACATCAAATTACAAACCCACAAATCCATTCCATCAGCTTTACCTGAATTTCCTGTGTAAGCCCAGGTGAAATGGATGAAATATATCTGATCTAATGCACTGTGATGTCTTCACAAAAATACAGTTTAAAATGATTAGTTGTTTGACAATAGCTATACTACCTACAATATTGAAAATAACAAATATATTGCTAGTAATAATTTTGTTTAAAGAAGGATTCTTCAAAAATATTTCACAACGAAAAGGAAATTATTACTCACTCTAAGACAGGTCACCATTTGTACCCAGAGGTGTACACAGTGGATAAACATTCTGAAAATTTCTCCTTCCTAACTGATCTCTGTCCTTTGGTTTGACTTCTTTGCTGTCTTCCCTGAAACAAATCTCATTTCCCTTTCTAACCTCTTATACTGAATGAAATGTCACCATAGTTATGTCATTTTGCATGCTTGACCAGTTGGTGAATATTGTTCAGCTACTGAAAAGGTTTTGAAGTGTCTCCATATGGCATGCAGGCACTGCATATACCTGCATCTCTCGTTTTTTCTTCCTTTTGGTGTAGCTTTGACCAAAGTGAAATAGCCAAGTGGTGATGAATTATAACTTCCATTTCATCCAGGCTTACATTAAAAATTCTTTAATGTTTTCCATGTTTGTTTTTTAGACACATCTTATCTTTCTAACAGTTTATGAAGAAGGTCTGTATGATATTTGTGTTACTGTTTTCATGGAAATTTGGGTCATAAAAATTGCACATGTATATAGTGCTTTCTCTATAGGAAGACCCAATAAAGCTGATAGGATGAATCCGTGGGTTTGTAATTTGATGTGGATCATGGGAAGAATTACTTCCTTCATATCATTCGATAAGATTATAAAATATTACCTTTCAAATACACAAAACATCTGGATGTTGCTCTGAACACTAAAGATACAGTTTAGTTTAGTTGTTAAGGGTTTTTTTTTTCTGTTCTTCCAGAGGACCTGTGTTCAACTCCCAGAACCCACATGACAGTTCACAATTGTATTTAACTCCATTGCCAAGATATTCAAAGACCTCTTCCATATTCCTTTGGACGCTATACAAGCATTGACAGTCCCTCTATTTTGACACAGTTGCTCTCAATTACTTTTACTTGGGGTGGAAGATGTTAAATCCCCTTAAATGCATTGCTAGTTGAAGCAAATAATAATGCTTTGACCAATCTTGACTAATTACATATGATTCATTCCCTGGATCGGCTGAGGAATCTACATGTCCTGACTATGGTGCTACAAAATTAGAAGTGCAATTCTTTAGTCATAATAACAGAGAAAGGCTCTTGGGTGCAGAAATTATAATATTTTACAGAGATAATTTTCAATATCTAAAATTTACAACTTGTCCAACTGTCCTTCTTTGCTGAAGTTATATCTATCTACCACTTAGTGACCTCAAACCTCCAGCTTTTTTTTCATTATTTTTCTTGGGGTTTTTCTGCCATACAATTATTGATTAAACAACATACATGTGCTTTGGGCCCATTTTCTTTAAATATATTTGGGTCACACTTTTTAAAGGAATATGAACTTAACTTATTAATCAGTCATCAGATGTAGGAAGGCAGAAATTCTCTCCAGATTAAGAACAGATACTTTTGCATTTGTGAGCCTGACAATCTGGAGCTTGTCCAAGTGAGACTCTGTTTTAGTTTATCTGAAGTGAACAAATGGGTAAAGCCAATATGAAATTCTTCAGTTACACTCATCAATCACATTTTGAATAATGAAATTTAAAATAATAACTTTATGGCAAAACAGAGGTTATAATTATAAATAAAGTGCTTTGTCCCAATTTCACTTAGAATCTAAAACCTTCCACTTCATTTTGACTAGTACTAGAACAGTATATTTCTTAAATAAGCTTAACTTAGTCTATTGTTACAGAACACCTTCTTCATATTACCTCCCCTAGGCATCTTTTCTGATCAGCCCTTCTGTATTTTATTTTCATTTTGCCTCTCTACTTCATATTACCCAAAAGATGGAAATATTCTTGCCTTTGTACACTGATATAAATTTTCTATTTGTAGATTTTATGCTGGTGTAGGAGTTCCTTCTGTTTATGTGTTGCTCTCATTGGTTAATGAATAAAGAAACTGCCTTGGCCTTTTGATAGGGCAGAACTTAGGTAGGCAGAGAAAATAGAACTGAATGCTGGGAGGAAGAAAGCAGAGTGAGAGAGAGCTGCCATGGAGCTGCCAGTCAGACATGCTGAATCTTTCCCAGTTAGCCACTGCCACGTGGCGATATAAAGATTAATAGAAATGGGTTAAATCAAGATATGAGTGTTAGCCAATAAGAGGCTAGAGCAAATGGGACAAGCAGTGTTTTAATTAATACAATTTCTGTGTGGTTATTTCAGGGTTACAATAGCCAGGCTGCTGGGATGAACAGGCAGCCTCTCCCTGCAACATTACCTAATAGAAATTATAATTCTTTAGGAAAGGGATTTTGACTTTCTTCCTTAATAACAATATCATCTTAAAATTAGTATTTGAAAATTGAATTATACAATGAGTATATGAATGAATGTGTAAATGTACTTCCATAAACACATTTACAACAATAAAATCTGAAATTTCAAGAGCTTGTATATGTGTGTATGCATTTATATGCATATATATATATAAAACTTTTAATATAATTCAGATTGTGTATAATTTATATAAGATGCAAATTAGTTTCGAAGGTCTTTAGAGCAAATCAAGTAACCAGAAATATTTGAAGCTTCCTGTTGTAAATGTCAAGCTTTATGTAATATCTAAACACAAACATTATAATGCCCATAATTGCCAACAATAGTTATTTAAAAATCAGTTTATTTTTCATATATCTTTCATGTTAAGATATTTTATTTAATTCATAATCTTAATTATAGCTCAAGAAATTTACTCCAGTGTTAACAGGGTGCTTGTGTGTCTTTTTGTAAGTGACTACTATTTGAATTCTTTTTTCAATGATAGAATCCTATTTCCACTATTCCTTTTTTCAGATTGTTTTCCCAGAGATATTATAGGATAGTGAAAATAAAATAATAGCAACAAAATCCCTAACGTACACAGTTTTATATATTATTGTCAAATAATGTGTTGATGTACATAAAATATTACACAGAACTACTGCAAACTGATTCATTTAATCTTCACACAATACTCTACAAGAGGCATTATTAGCCAATTTAAAATGAGAACTGAAGCAATTTACCTAAAAGCACATAATTATTTAATGACTTAAGATTCAAATTGAGGCATTATGTCTCCAGATGACAGTAACACCTCAAGAATTAATAATTGGATTACACATTCAGCTTCAAGGAAAAAATTAGAAATGAAGCCAGTGTTTCACATCAGAATAAGCAGAGACTAGGAAGCCAAAATAATTAAGCAGCATTTCTCTCTTGACCTTTTTTAGTGGTTAACAAAAGTAATCTATTTAATAATGTCACTTTCAAATTCTTACATATTCACTGGCTCCAAATTACCTTGAGGTTAAAATTCAAGGTGTTAAATTGGCTTTCAAAATGAACTATAGTATCACCTCATTCAATGACCTTTAGCATGACGTCATCCTACTGCCTTAGCATCATCTCCCTCAGGTCCCCAATATGCTTTTGTTGCTATTATGTTGGGCAGGAAAATAGGAAGGTTGGGACTGGACTTCAGATTGATAACAAGTGTAGACAAACTATTCTCTAGTTCTGTCACACTGATCATCTTACAGGATTTTAGTGACAGTGTTACTGTATATTGGGGAACTCTACACAAGAGCATCAGTTATATCTAGGTGCAAGCTTCCCAGAATGCTAGGGTCTAAGCCCAGTGTAGGTAACCATGGCTGAGAACACATATATGTCGTTGATAGCATACCATGTAGACTCTTGACACATCTATCCCCAAACTAACTTCTACTTGTGAAAAATTATAGCAAGGTCTACATATGTCAATTAATTAAAAAAATTAGGCATATTTAACTGCAATTTCACATATATATTTTATGAAATTTTACTTTTGTTTCACAATTTAACTTTTAGAAGCTTTCATAATCCAGGACGGTAGGGTGGCTTAACAGCCACTGGCATTGCTACAGAGACTGACCACTGAGATCAATCCCTGAAACAATCAGGGTAGAAGGAGAGAACCAATTTCTACATATTGTCCTCTGACCACCATGGCCCACAAGCATGTGCACACACATTTATAAGTAACATATGTAAGAAATTTTTAAGAAAATTTGTAAAGTATATTTTATTACATATTTTTTAGTAATTACATAATCCTTGAATTGGGGCTCAAAATATTGATATACTTTAAAGACTAAGATGTGTTAGGGAAACTTAGAGGAGTTGAGAGGGAGTGAGGTGGATATAAAAATATATTTCGTACACATGTATGAAATGTTCATAGTGTCTGTGTGTGTGTGTGTTCTTCTCCGCTCTCTGGCCAATTTGTTTATAGTTTTTTTTCTTTTTATAACATTAAAGAACAGTTATTAGAATGCTATTTTATTGCCAGCATAATGGGAAAATACTGCTTTCCTAAATATTTGCACTGTGGATTTCAGCTCTCACCCAACACTTTTCTGATATATTTAGACATATATCTTCGATGACGGTTACAAGTTCTACCAGTGTGTGAAAGTAAACTGTTTCCTAGCTAAGAAAACACAAAAATCTGTCAACAATTTACATAGTTAGAAAAGTATTGTCTAAAATTCTTCTCTCTCGCCTGAAACTGACTAGATGACTTTTATTATTTTCACCTCTTTCTGAAACTTTTCAGAATGGGAAAAACATCTCTACTGATATTGTATTACAAGGTCATCTATTAATAATTAAGAAATAGTAAAATACCACAAGAATCTGTGATAAATGTGTGCTTATCATTTATGCTTTAATGAAGTGACATTGATTTACATATTCTTCAGACCTTATTCTTACATGGAAATATCAAAATTCACGCGTTATTTTTACTTTTGCAAAAAAGATTTGTGAAATACCCATGTTTATATGCTAATACAGTACAATTACTGCTTACTGTGATAGTTTTTTTTCAGAAAATAGCATCACTGTATACTCAAAATCAACATTAAAGTGGTAAAATAATAATAGTTCCCATTATGGTTCAAGAATTAGTTTATTTAGATATTCTCTATAGGGACATCACCAACTATTCTCATTACCATTTTTCATAACATATGTTCTTGCTGCATAATAAAGATATATTAAAATAACTCTGGATTTAAACTTTTTATATATGAAAGAGAACAATATTGAATAATAACCATGGCTATATGAAAAGGTAAGATAAGAACTGAATGGGGTTGAAGAACTTTTATAGTAAGAAACTATCTCTCAGTTTATGCAGAATAAAAGAAATATTAAGGAAAATGTGTGACCCATGGAAAACCAAAGCCATGAACATGTGATGGGGTCAGAGTAGAGGTTGGGGTTTCCACATATGTTTCAGCTGTATTAAATTCTGCATGTTTGAATAATGTGTATAATTTTAAAGTGATTATGGGGGAACTGCAGATATTGCTTTGCAGCGCACAACGCCTGTCTGTGCTCTATGCGCTACTATACAGTTCTTGAGATTCGTGCAAGGGGCTGGAGGTTGAGACATACAAAGACACACAGAGACAGCACAGACAGACAGATAGACAGAGACACGGACCTCTAGTCACTGGTAAGAAGCCCTTTATTCAATAGCAACATTGAGGCCTATATGCCCAACAGTCAGGTGGGCCAACAGGTGAAAACCTTATCCTCTGATTCTTAAGGCAAGGAAACACATGCTCGTGAAGCACACTTTCAGTAACTCAAATCAGAAGGACAGTAAAGATCTCTAGCAGCGAAGAGCAGCTGGAGGCCAGGACTCCAAATGGTCCCAACATTGCTTAGTACTTAAGAGCATTAATTGCCGTTTCAGAGAGATAGGACGTACATGATGGCTAACAAGTATCTATAGTTCCAGTTTCAAGAGTCCTATACTGTCTGCTAGCCTCCATGAATAAGTTATATGTATGGTGCAATACATCAATAAAGGCAAACACATATGCATGGGAAATAAAAGTAATAAAATACTTAAAATGTTTAGAAAATTCAAAAATAATTAATAGTCATGGGTAGGGGATAAACATTACTGCATAGATGTCTATAGGATACTATTGATATTGATCTGAAAATAGGAGAGTGGAAAGAAAAATGGAAAGAGCATTCAGGGTCAAGTTAGACTGATAAAACTTTTCCCTGTGATTTTAGCTAACTTTCCTTGTAATATTATTTTATTGCCACAGTAAAAGCAATGGTACAAGTCTCAAAGGAGTATTGTGAGAATTGAGTTAGTATTAATTTAATTTTGAACAAAGTCAAGCTCTAAACAACCATAACTCTAAAGAAAAAATAAACTGGTTCAGTTGTTGTTCAACTATTGTCTCCTACTATAAGACTGTGAAAGAAAAACCTTTGCTGAGGCTCTAGATTTTGCTCACATGTACTGAGATGACCACCTGGGGCTACCAACCGTAACAGTCAATACAACTAAATCTTCATCATTTTGTAGTACTTTGCTTCAGTAGCACCTTGCTGATATTAAGTTTCTGCCCTAATTAGATTAGGGTCCTCCTGACTTACAATTGTTTGACTTCTGACTCAAGAGAGAAAATGGTGCGTTGGAAATCAATGGTTTTATTTTGGCTTCCTAACGTCCTGAGGAGGCCAAAGTCCACAGTTACTGAGAAAACCTAGTCAAATATTCCATAGTTTTTTTTTTTTGATTGTTTGTTTTTCTTAGAGTTGCTCTACTGAACTCTGCATATTTTGAATACTGGGAAAGGAGACTGAAAAAAATTAGATTAAAAACACATAAACTTAAGTAAGAACCTTGTATTTTCTGAATTTATCATTAGTATAATATCACATGTGTTACTTTTGTCTTGTAGTAAAGGTCAGTTTCATAGGATTCTGTGTGAAAGGGTCACACACAGACTTCATTCAGACCTTTGAAACTACAGTGACCTTGACAATGATCTAAGGCACCACTTCTACTATGATTATATTCCCATAGGTTGGTCATTTCTAGAAAAGAATCAAAGAATTAAATAACCAGAGAATGGGAAGGATAGTTGTACATTACTGTCTTCTGAACTTGACAGCACATTAACTAGCAATAGCCACCTTATTTACTTGCACAGCATAGTTGTTAAAATGGGGTGGGGAAATACAGAAAAGAGACCCTAAAACTCCTTGCCTTATTTTAAAACTCATGTATTGTTGAATCTGGAGAGATTCTAGTGGTTAAAATTATTTTATGCTCTTATAGAGCACTTAGTTCTGGTTCCTTGCACCCACATGAAACACCGAAGACCATCCCGTAATGCCAGCTGAAGGAGATCCAATGTTCTCTTCTGTCTTCTATAGGCAGCTAAAAGAACATGGTGCACATACACATGCTCAGACATACACATACATGTAAATTAAATGAATATAAACCATAAGAAAGACCAAATGCATATGTTCAGTTCCTACTGTATTCCAAAGAATTCACAATTATTATAAACACTCTCCACTCACTTTAAACTACTGATGCAGGTCACATTCTGCTACAAGGACAAAACTGTCAACTCTGTAATACTTTAGTCTGAAACACCAACATTTTGCTTTGTCCAAGGAAATCTTTAACATCCATATCCAAACTATAATAGAGCTTACTATTACCTCTTAGCGATCATGCCATATTTTTTCAATCTCTTTTTGTCTTCTGTGAATATATTTTATTATCCACTTTACATATAAATGGTAGTGGCCCATCCTTGAAAACCCAATCAGGAACATTTCAAAAATGACTATGACTAAAGCCAATTTATATTTAATTATTCTAGACTTGGGGATCAAAAAGATTGCATAGCTTTACCGAAGATTATTCCATGTGGTGGATAAATATGAGGGCCTGTAATGCACAAGAATTTTTGGATATGAGAACAGTACCATTGCACACTGTATACTGTGGCCAGTATAGTCCTTGAGATATCGTTGTCTCCTAAAGACAGACAATGGTTCCAGTTCTGAGTAAGTAACTTGAGAACAATATGCAGAACTAATGTAGTTCAAGCTAGAATGAGAAGGGATAGCCAGAAGTTGTGAGATGCCCAAAGATGTGGGTGCTGCAAACGGAACTCAGATCCTCTGCAAGTATGGCACAATAAACACAAGCTATCTCTCCAGCCTCAGCAAAAGGGATTTTTAAATGATCAAAGATTTTAAAAATTACACTTTTTATAGGATAATTTTTAGAACCAATAAATAGTAAACTCTTACCCTAATTTCTATGATGTTACTCTGAGTTTTAACATTCATCTCTTCAAATGTACGCTGTCAAGGACTGACAATTTAAAAAATAAGACAGATACATGTCAATAATTAATTCAGTGACGGTGTCCTTCATTTTCAGTTTGAAAAAGCTACTTGGAGAAGATTTTAGGCATCTTGACACTTATTAAGCACATGCTTCGGCTCTACAGATGACTTTCTTAAAACTCACACTCTCAATACTCATGAGGGCAGAGCCAAGGGTAGCAGTGCAGACTGTTATGGATGTTTCCCTAATATGATTGAGAATGTATGCCACATATGGTCCATAATTATCAATCTTGTGATTTACATTGGAAAGACCCACCTTTTTTTCTAATCCAAGGAGGTTTAAGTTACTTTTCTGCAATGAATTCTTGCATTTCTAAGGAGTGCATAGTCAAACAATGGATGATCTGCTCTTCACAGTATCCTAGCAATCATTTGGAAATATAGCCAACTTATTAACTTACACTGCTTATTTAGAGACACTGCTAGGAAAGACCACGGCTCAGAAGCAGTGCTACAGATTGCCTCAAGCAGGAGACTTTCTTAACATATACATAGCTGATAAGTAATTGTTATCATTAGTATGAAGATCTGATAATTTCCAGGGTAACCCACAAAAAATTTTAAAGCTGTTGGCATCCATAATTTCAAGCATTTTTTTCTGTAAAATTGTATAGTTGATGCACGTTAGCTCTATAATAATTAGAGTTTTAATGAAGCGGGAAAGGGCAGCCCAGAAACCTTGATGTCAGATACTTTGTTAGTTAGTATAAAGAAGTGTCTCAGATGTCCTGGAACTAAAATTTAATAGGAATCCATCCCTTAACCTACTTATTATAGATTTTAATGACAGCCAATATGAATAAAGACATATATAGGTTTTATTTTTATGTGTCGACCTCCATTTCTCAACTAACAAGACCTTTTTCTTCAAGCTACAATTATTTGCTTATCTGTGAAACATCATCCACCTCCTTTTAAAAAAATTTTCTTTAGTTTTAAAGTAATGTCATCACTATGGTGTCTGATGTCTCTGTTTTAGAAGTAGTCTTTGTGCTGCTTTTGAATAAAAGAAAGACTAAGAAATACCATAAGAAGGAAATGAAAAAATAAGGAGGAAGGTAGTGAACAGCCCTACCAGTAACTTGTTACAGATATATTCTGCACCCATCTTTGAGTTCTGAGCTTAGATTCTGTGGTAGTTTCTTAAAGAAATTTGACAGAACTTTTTGAACCAAAATCTTCCAATCTAATGAGCCAGAGGACATTTTAAACCATCTTCTAGGTCAGCTACAGCAGTATCAGCTGTTCGAAGGGCCATCTCTTTGCCCTTCCTGATAAACATTAGTTACTGATTAATTTTTTCTAACATTGAGGTTCCTACTTCTACTCTTACAGGCTCATAACTTCATTTCAATACATCAACACTGATTCCTGGTAAACCTGGTAGTGTGGCAAGAGTCAGACTGTGATTTTGAGTGTCAGATTGGAGGAAAGTGGACTTCACTTTCTGTATATTGTAGTGAAGCTTGCTGTGACTGTTTTAATAGTTGTCCATCAATCAAATAGTGAATCAAGTCATAACACTTATTTTGAATGACTGTAACAGACTATATTTTAATTTTAGAAATATTTGTTCACATGAAAGGCACTAAAGCAAAAAACATACAAACTGATTGTTATGTGAGTCACTACCCTTTCATCAATAGGTCCTGATTGTCATCTTGAGCATCGTTTTACACTTTTCCATGATTTACTTTATTTTATCTCTGGAAAAAGAAAGCTTCAGGTTTTGAAAGCAATTCACTTTTTCCTGTATTCAAGACACAGAATCCCTTAATAACTGCTTTAGGGAAAAACCATTTTAGGTTGTGTTTAGTTGGAAAGCCTCTCTGTAGGTTTAGGAATTAGTATGGCTGAAAGGTTTATATCTGTCCCTAAAGGACACTGAAGAATACTAACAATTTTATAGTTGCATCCAAAGCTTGAGCTTCTGTGGTGTTCTGAATGATGCCTCTTTCTGAATAATTGCCTGGAGTGGGTCAAAGAGCAAAAGCTTCTGAGAAAACTGGCAAGGGTGCAGTTTCAAAAGGACCCAATGGGACTCTCTGGAAGTAATAAGTTATTATAGGAAAAGATGGGGTTCTACCTTTCTCTTAGCTGTTCAAATTCCTGAAAGGAAGAGTACTTTAAAGTTCACTGGAGTAGTCAATATCACGGGCAAACCTAATTTTCTGAAGCCAAATTCAGGGCAGAAAGTTCAGAAACTAGAATAGATATGCTTATTGCCTGCAGTCTGGTGGAGTCTTAAATGATAGATTTTGTATGTAAAACTGTCTTGACTTCAAATAAAACACTGGGCAGTTCCGGGCTTTTAAACTTTCAAGAGAGAATACAAAGCTGTTCTTTTGTCTTGAACAGTAACAAGAACACCAAAAAAGAAATATTAATCATGATAAAACTTTTTTATTAATAAGAGGAGTAACAACATGTCTTATTTTAATCATTTAACAATGCTTGTGTTTTCCAAATTTTAGAATTTGTGAAGCATTTTATACAAATGTGATCTGTTATCAGTCCTGCTTTCTGTGTTCTAGGTGATAAAAGGAAGAGTTTTATATTTGGGATTTAAAAATGTGAAGCATTTTATACAAATGTGATCTCTTATCAGTCCTGCTTTCTGTGTTCTAGGTGATAAAAGGAAGAGTTTTATATTTGGGATTTTACTAACTTTGTGTATGATAATTTACCACATGGAAAATGGCATGATTAATGTTTTTGTATTTTGGGGGGTATATTATTACAAATCTTATTTTCAAGACGACAATTACATCAACACTAGATAAAATGCATGAGAACAAAGCGCCCGACAGAAGCTGCCAGCGCTCACACACACTTTACCAGCTTCCCCTTGTTCTAACATGAAAACCAGAGAAAATGAGCTTTCTTCACCTTGCAGGCAAAGTGGGGCTCTGTGTACAGAGCTGTGTTGTCAGCGAGTGAAACTGAGACAGGCGCTGAGTACCTTTCATTGATACAGACCAGCAGACAAGGTAGTCCATGGCGGTGTTTCATAGCTGTTGTGCCATGGTGTTGGCAGGTGGGTCTTCCTACACTTATAGTTTGATAAGACTTTAGAGCCATCCTTTCTCAAAGAAACAAGAAGAGAGTGGGAGGAGAGCAGGGAGGGAAAATGAGGGAAAGGAACAAAATGCAATGGAAGGGAAGGGAAGGGAAAGGAAGGGAAGGGAGAGAACAGTTTCTAGGAACTGTGAAAATTCATGCTCTGACCAATGATTTACTGCCCCCCCCACCAATGGCTATGATTAGACTGTCAAAGTGATAAACAGAAAATTTATATACTTTTTTGAATAATTCACCAGCTATTCTCATTCCTTTACACTTAGACATGTTAATTAAGCCTCATTAAATATGGGAAGTCCACCAATAAAATAAACAAAAAAACCCAGGCTAACCTGAAAGAGAAATGCTTTGTTGTTATGAGCTTATACTGCTCTTACAGAGGACCTTCGGGGTTCAGTTCCCAAAATGAATAACTCAGAGTGCCTTATAACCCCAGATCCCAGAGACCTAGAACCTTCTAGTATCCTCCTCTTCTTTGGGCTCTATACTCATATGCACATATTTCTATAGAAAGACACAAAATTAAAAATAAAATAAAGAAAACTATAGCCCAATACAATTTCACATAATAAACCTAAACAAATTATATAGACTTCCAATATAGCTTACAGAAGTCATCTCCATGAACACATTCTCTCCCGTATCTTTGGAACTGCAAATATGGTGTGCTTCACTCCTATGGAATACATCATAACGCTGCAGGAGCTCCTTCAACTCCTTAATAGCCTGTAAGATACCAGCCCACTGGGACGTGGTCTCTTTCATTTTAAAAAGCGGCGGCAGCCCTCCTCTTGTTCTCTTGCTTCCGACTCCCGTTCAGACTGCTAGACTCTCTGTTTCCTGTTTGCGACGAGAGGACTGTGGTTTGGGACATTGATCTGTAAATTTTTTCCCCTCCAATAAATAATCCCTTTTAATAATAATTTCCAAACTGGTGTGGGATTGTTTTGCAGCATTATCATAGTTGTTTTTTAACAAGAGTTATCCTTAAGAAGCCATGATATAATTGAGGGGGCTGTATTAATATAGAACTTCCACATAAAGAAGATAAATATTCTATTACTATAGTTAAAACATAAAAACATGGAGAGTGGTAAAGAAGGGACTTGTAAACTTGGATTTATGTGTTTTGATTGCATATAGGTTTCTATACCATATAGATGTGCGTAGTATCCTCAGAAAATCAGAGGAAGGCATCAAACAACCCTGAAACTGGAGTTCCAGGCAGTTATTATCAACCATGTGTTTATTATCAAACCCAGGACTTCTGGACTAACTGAAAGCACTTCTAACCTTTGAGCCAAACTCAGAAAGAACTTTGGTTCAGTTCTGTTCTGTAGGAAAATTCTAACATGACCCTGTGACCTAGGAATAAAACCCCATGCTGCAGAGGTAATAAACTCCAGCTGAGGATTTGAGTATCCTCTTGTAAGTTCTAGGCACATACATCACACTTTAACTTCTGATCTATGACTGACAGCATTAGTAAATAGCTGGTGTGTTAAGTTGCCAAATTTTTGCTACAGCGTGTCAATGGAAAACTAATGAACTGCTCTTTCACATGTACACCCTCTAAAAGAAAACCTTGTCCATGATAACTAAGAAGCAGCAGTGATCATTTCAATCTATGAAAATTCAACCAATGTTTATGTTGGGGTAAAAAAAATGGCTTCTACTTTGTGTGTTTCCCACCCAATGCATCCTAAATCCATCCAGTCTGCTTTACTCTCTAGAGACACATTTCCTCCAGTAGACAGGAGAAGGCCCATGATGATGGATGCCCAGAGTATCATCTCATCTTCTCAGATTCCTCTGTATATGATGACAATGAAAAATGCCCCCAAGAGATCAACTCTTCCTCAGGCACTGTCACAAGAGCAGATGATACTCACAGGTGTCTTAGTGAATTATTACATCTTGAAATATCGTAAAGAACCTTCAGAAAGTAAGACTCTCAAGCCTCATGAGGGAATTTATACTCTCAACCTTGGCCTCTTAGAATAGAATATGCTATTCTATCAAAGGTGCAGGCAAGAGAAGCTCTAGATCCACTTGTGCCATTGATGACTTAAACAATGATGCATCCTTCTTTATAACACAGGCACCATGAAACCATGAACAATAAACATTCCTTTACTCAAATGTATTTATGACCCATGTTTCAAGCATATTATATCACAGGATAAAAACTTTCTGTTAGCTACAGTAAGCTGTGCATGTATCAATATTAACAAAGTACAGAAAAATTATTATATACATTATATATTTTATAGTATATTACCTTAAGTAAAGCAATATAATTTACCTCACTTTATTTTCCTGACCTTTATTCTCTTTATTCTCACTTTTATACAGCTCAGGTTGACTTCGAACTCACTATGAAGCCAAGGATGAACTTGAACTTCTGATTATTCACCTCCACCTCCAAGGTTTTTGGATTAAAGGTTTGTGTCACTATGCACACTTGGCTGAGCTGAGAATTGTGGCTCATGCATTTCAGACAAGTCCTCTACTGACTGAGTGAAGTTTTCATCCCTCATATCATTTTTGTTGATGCTATAACCTTTCTGTTAGTTATTTTTATTATTTATTATTAACTTTCTTGGTTTTTGGTTTTTCATAGCTTTTGTTTTGCTTAACTCTGGCTGTCACAGAACTCACTTTGTAGACCATTCTGGTGTCAAATTCACAGAGATCCTCCTGCTTCTGCCTCCCAAGTGATGGGATTAAAGGTGTGAGCCACCATCATCCAGCTTTCTTTTAGTTCCTAAACCCTGATTGAAAGTAGTGAGGCAGGCATTGAAGCTCTGACTTTACTTAAATATATGTAAAAGACATTGGATCTTACAAAATTTAGATGATATTTTAAACTTTACTGAACTGTCAGCTTTGCAAATGTTCAGAGGCTAAATAAGTTTTAAGAATAATTAAAAGAGAATCCTTTAAAATGAACCTGTCAACTTATTTTCTAAAGGAAAATAAAAGGTTCTAATCCTTACATAATGAACAACAACACAATTAATTTTGTAGTAGGAGGAACAGGCTGCATCCAATCGCTTGGCTAGCTTACACCCAAAATAGCCACACAGAAATTGTATTAATTAAATTACGGCCTGGTCCATTACTTCTAGCCTCTTTTTGGCCAACTCTCACATCTGATCTAACCCATTTTTACCAATCTGTGTAACATGAGGTCATGGCTTACTGGGAAAGATTCTAACCAGCATCCGTCTCAGGCAGGAGCTTCATGGCGTCTGCCACACTGCCCTTCTTCCCAGCATCCACTTCAGTCTATTCCACCTATCTAAGTTCTGCTCTATCAAAAGGCTAAGGCAGTTTCTTTATTCAACCAATGAAAGCAACACATAGTCAGAAGGACCTCCTACACCATAAATTCTCTTTAGTTCTATGTGATTTTTGAAAAGGTGAAAACAATTCTAGTTAGAAGAGAATGTGTTGGCAAAGCCTGAGAGCTTCAGCTAAACTAAACATTATGACTCCAGCATGTTTCTAATTAAATATGCAATTAAAAATGTTCACAGCACCCTAAGGCCTCCCATCTCATTTAAATAACTGCCTGACCTACTTTAAAAAGCAAGTTATGGCATTCTCAGTACTTTTCAAATCCTTTAGATTTTCTTCGTGACTTCACTAACAATTCTATCCTTAGTAAATGAACCCCGTTAGAAATGCGCTTCCTTCCACATTTAACAAACATAAATTGGAAAGCTCTATATAATTGAACAGGATATATATGCAACAATTAAAGAAATAGAGGTGATGAATTTGAGAGAGAGAGAGCAAGTGGGAGGTACAAGCAAGGGATTGGAATGAGGAATTGAGAGAGGAAAACAATGTGACTATATATTAATTTAAAGAAACAAAAATTAGTTATTAAAAATATTTCAAAATATGAATTTCCATTTTCTAAAGAAGTTTTAGAAAATATTACAAGTTTTCACTTTTTAAAAAGTTTTATATAGATAGTACTGGAAGATTATGAAACCAAGTAAATATTTGAGTCACTGCACGTCAGTTGCATATTATCTAATAGATATGACATGGATTGCTTATTTATATGGTTTTGAATACTGCTTCTCTGTATCATGCTTCTAATCCTGATTCTAGTCAGAACATCTTATTGTGCAGAAATTCTCATGTTGTAGAGGATATCTCTGCAAAAGCTGAAGTAAGAATGTAAGCATGTAAGAACTTATTTATGAAATTAATGGGGTGCAACACACGTGAAACAATAATATGAAAAGAGCCCTCTGAAACACACATGCACACCTCACACATGTGTTCCTGGTAGCTTATGTGTATAATGTGCTCCAATTTGTTAAAGAACAAAGAAACAAAGGAGAGAAAATTTGATTTGGTTTGGCACTTAGGGCTTTAGGGCAGTGGAAACAAGGAAACACCCCACAAGAAACGAGAAGAGTTATATCATGTAACAACCAGCCAGAGTTATTCTTTTGTTGTTCACCTAACCTAAGCAAAGAAAGCTATTACAGCTTGTTATGTTAAAAGCTAGTGTCTCTGTCTGTTGTAGTGGGAATATCTAGAAAGACTTCAAACACAAGCCAGAAAGAACTTAATAATTAGAATATACATAATGGCTACCTACATTATAGTCAGAAAAGAAGAGAAATGTAATAAAA
Organism: Ondatra zibethicus; assembly: GCA_004026605.1. NCBI lineage: Eukaryota > Metazoa > Chordata > Mammalia > Rodentia > Cricetidae > Ondatra > Ondatra zibethicus. The sequence continues at coordinate 9,709 of PVIU01021052.1, read as the reverse complement.
AATGAGGGAGTGATCAACAGATAATACACACACAAGGCTATCAAATATTATAAACTGGTCTCAAACTAAAAATTAGAGAAAATACAAAATTATACATTGTGTTAAGCAACATTACTACTCTCAAAAGAAACAAATATTAATAAAAATGTTTAAAATGTGAGGAAATATGATGGAAATGACTGTTTGCAAGAGCTTCCGTGGTTACATGGTTTTGGAGCCTGTAGGAATGTGTTTACCATGGATCTAGGTGTTCCTCTCTTGGGTATCAACAGGGGTGATTTCTTATAATCAACGTAAGTGTCACATAGCACTTGTGGGTTAAAAGAAGCTTAGGGGTTAAGTTTCCATTAAGATAGACTCAGTAGGATGGATGCACATTGTAAATATTATGGAACAATTAGGAAGAACAGCCAAAATTTAAAGAAATGCAACCATATCTTTAAAACATTAAGCAAAAATAAAAAAGAGAACTAAAACATGAGATTTACAGCCTGAGTCAATTTATATAAATTATCTGTAAGACAAACGATGTATACATGTAAATTTTTTAAAGATCTTGGATTAGTTGCCTACCAGGTAGAATGGGAGTAGAGCTAAAATACAAGGGGATTGATGATCAAAATTCATAATCATTTACATGACCTCAGTGTTATGATTAATCACATTCTGAGGACTGGCCATTAAAAGCAAAATCTGCTGAAAATATAGGGTGCAAGTAATAGTACTGAACCAACTTACCTCTACTCAAGAGAATAAATGGATTTGAGCATTTTACGATTCTATTTCCAAATGAACAATGACATGCTCATTATAAATCTTGTTTTCTCATCAAGCTTGTATTTCCTCCCAGCTTTATTTATCAACCTTTGTTGTTAGTCGAGTTTGATTTACTGAGGGAAACTGCAAATGTTCACACTTACTCTATAATTCAATCTTTTCACTAATCAAGTATGACCTTTGCTGAGTTACAACTGTTTTCAAGTTTGCTCTTACTTTGATCTGGATGAATATGAAAGTATTTAAGTTCTGTACTTGCTTTGCTTTTTCATGTATTTGTTTCTACGAAATCAAAGTTAGATCTATTTAGGAAAAAAGAGTATTGATTAATTAAATACATGCATAGCTACAAAAAGTATACCAAAAAGGTCTCTTGGCTCATAAATAATATACTAGTGAATATTTAAATTTAATGAATTTAATAGCATTAATTTCTATAAGCATTGATTATTATTTTACGAGCATTGAGATAGCTCAGCTCATAAAGGCACTTCCTGCCAAACTTAATATCCTACATTCACATCCCAGGACACACAGGTTAAAAGGAGAGAACCAACTCTTTAAGTTCTGCTCTGACCTCCACACACATGTCATTGTATCAATATACATATCAAGCACACACATGCACAATAAATAAATGTCATAAAATCTTAAAAAACTATTTTATTGAGAACAATTTAATAATTTCTCTTTCATTTGAAAATAGCATTCACTGGGCTGGAGAGATGGCTCAGAGGTAAAGAGCACTGACTGTTCTTCCAGAGGACCTGAGTTCAATTCCCAGCAACCACATGGTGGCTCATGACCATCTGTAATTAGATCAGGCAACCTCTTGTGACCTGCAGGGATACATGCAGGTAGAACGTTGTATACATAATGAATAAATCTTTTTTAAAAAGAAGACAGCATTCACATTTCTGCAATTACATTCAAATTAGGATAACTCTCCCTCTCTCTGTGTCTCTGTTTCTCTTTCTCATCTACTTATTTTCAACTGTTCATCTAGCTCCCTATCTATATCCACATATATTTATATGTAAATGTAAATTGCATAAGGTAAAGAAGATACTGGTAGCAAGATGTAGGTGCAGCTTATGCCCACAAGCTATACTGAAGAATACATTAAGCCATGGTCATTTTCTCCCATTAAAAAAGCAGTGATATGCCTTTTGTCGCATTATAGAGCACATTTCATTGGCATCAATGCCTTGTTTTTAAGGAGAGGACAAAGAAGTCTCTGTGTTTAAAGAGGAAGAGTAGAGTGTGGAAATTCCTGTTTTCACATAAGTGTTAATGTCATAATCAGCTAAACCGCACCAGTTTCTTAGAGCTGATATCATCTACATGAAAAACATGGCAAACCAACAAGTTCAAAATACATCTCAAACTTCGCAGGATGGATATGCCTCATTTCTGGCACCGTCAACTCTGTTATAGTCTCTAAGTAGCTGGTTCTCTTCTCTGTCAACCTAGATGTAGTAGGGAGGGCCTTGGACTTTCCACAGGGTAGGGTGCATGGCCCTCTCTTAGGATTGGAGAGGGTGGAGTGGGAGGGTCTGTAGAAAGAGTGGGAGGAGGAGAGGGAGTGGGAGGAGGATGGGGGAATTTGGATTGTTAATTTTTTAAATAATAATATAATAAATTAATTTTAATAAAATAAAAATATTTTAAATGTCATATTCTGTAGGTCTTTGATGGCCATCTATCTATCTAAATATATTTGTTTATGACCTTGAAAACATACCTAACATAACTATAAATTTTCCTATTAGAGATAACTATTAATTTACATTTCTTAATTATACCTTAAATTTTAAATGAGCTGCATAAACACAATATCCCAAACAAGAGTAGAAACGTACCTATAGTATAAGGAAAGAAATTTTAAATTTGTATCAATAAACCAAAATCTATACCAATGTAAATTATTTTGAGTTTAATATCTGTTTTTTTTTTGTTTAAAGTAGATTCAATAATATACCTTTTATTTCATCATTTCTATACTCTCCTTTTTTCTTTATAGAACAAGATCCCTGAATCTAATCTCCTTTGTTCAGCTTTTTATCCTGTCTTCAACCAGAACCAACCTGCAATCAAACCCTCTAAATAATTATGCATATCCATAACCCGTTTTTTAGAATGGGGACATCATTCTCTAGACTACTTTCTATTTTGGAGGGATGTTGGTATCTTTGGAACTTTGGAAAATTCAAATTAATGTTATGTCTTGCCTGGAGTAGTCTATGGGTCTGTATCATTTCAGCCAGAAGCTTTGAAGCTGTTTCATATTCAGAATTCTGAGGTGATTCTACCAGAAGAATTCTGTGATGCTAGAGCATCTGGCCATCCATTTTCATTGGTCTCTGGTCCCCTTGCTCTGAAAATATATAAACTCCTAAAGGTAACATACATATCTGTATTAGTACAAGTATAGACAGTGTGTTGTCCACAAGTTAATCAAAGATGATTTTCACTTTGTGTTTGAGCAGGTAAAATACATATGTGGTTTGTCATCTTTTTAGGTTTTTTTTTCTCTATGATTCTAGTCAGAACTTTCAGGCAGTCTTCCTCAATCAAATCTCTATTAATTTGGAAGCAATCCACAGCTTTTTATTTTCTGAGGAAATAAAAGCATAACCTATTTTCCAAAGTGTTTTTAACTTCCATTTTGAAGTCAAGACATTTTTAAGATATATAGATTGTTTAACCTAGCAGTTTTTATAATCCAATGTGTCTTAACAGCTGTTGTTCTTTTATTAGCAATCAGAAAATCAAAGAAGGCACAATAACATGCAGAATCCAGACTCTGTGCTTTTTCTCATGTTTATGTGGCTTTTTAATTTTATATTACTTTATGTTTTTAAGCTTTCTCAGGTCTTATATAGATGTAAAGGCTAGATGTCAGGGCATCATTTTTAGGCAGAGTTTTTCATCAGGACTGCAATCACCTCTGTTTTGCCAGCTACTTCCTTAATAACCATTCAGAGACTTAATAACAATTATAAATGCTTGACCCATAGCTTAGGCTTATACTAGCTAACTCTTACATTTTAATTTAACCCATTTCCATTCATCTACATATTGCCATGTGGCTTTTGGCTTTACCTGTCCTCCAGCATGTTTTGCCCTCTGTGTCTCCTAGTGACCCATTGGATTCCTCCCTTCATTCCAGCATCCTTCTAGTCTCGTTCTCCTGCCCAATCTCTCCATGTACAGTGATAGGCCAATCAGCTCTTTATTAACCATTGAGAGTAATACATATTTACAGTGCACAAAGATTGTTCTACAGCACTAATGTATATTTTTAAGATATATTGCTCATTGAATTATATAAGCTTTGATTCATTTGGACTTTTAGGAATGTTATAATTCCATGTTTTAGCAAATAAATATGCATCTCTATAAAACAGGAAATTAATGCTTTATAAGCATATATGTTATTCTCTAGAAAATAAAGTAATTTTTATTATAAATAGAGTATTAATATAAAACCCACAAAGGATAATAAATTTCTAAATATCTTACAACCCTAGTACTTCCTCATGGATCCACATTCGGAGGTTTGATGCATTTATATTAAAACAATGTGCATAAAATATCTTTCTCATATACACACATAAAAATCTATATGTCTCTTTCAGAAAAAAGTTTTTTAAAATATTCAATATTTTGTTATTAATGGTTATTTTGCCTTTCCACTACTGGTGCCAAAAAGACTTTGAATAAACAAAGTTTAAATATTTGGTAAATGAAATTAATTTGAAAAACCAAAGAGAAAGATATTTACTTTCCAGAAACTCTTCACACTCTGATCCTTCCTCTACATTAATTCTTTTTGCTGAAGGCATTAGGGCAGAGTCATGGTTCTTAGAATATAGCCAAACCATATAACTCTAGCACAAAAAAAAACCAAACAAACAAACAAACAAAAAAAAAAAACAAGCTACCTTCTTTGATATTCTTTTGTTTCCTCAACCTTCAAAGAAGTGTGACCCAGTTTTGAAGCTGTCATAGATTTATCAAAGGATCATGCCCATGTTCCTCCTACATAGTACGAGAACCTTGTAGAATATGAAAAGTATGAACATGTCTAGCCATCAGGGCAGAAGATTCCCATAATGATAGGAATCATAAAAAAGACAATGCTGAGCTTAACTTATGATTTGAATTCTAAGTGTCCTCCAAGGTCCCATGTGCTGAAGCACTGGGTCCCAGCTGCTTATCTACCAGGAGGTAGTGGATACTGGAAGGTGGCAGTTAGAAGACTGTATGGGACAGTTTAGCGTTGTAAGTTCTGCTCCCAATCTCTCTGTATTTCCTTTGTTGCTACCCCGTAGCCATCAATGATCAAATTTGCTCTACTGTATGTTTGCATGTGATCCTTTTCCTCATCTCAGGCCCAGAACAATGGGCACAAGCCACCACCACACCAGAAGCTTGTGAAACTGTAAACTGAAGCAAAGATTTTCTTCTTTTAAGTTGTCTCAAATAGTTTGCCATAGCAACAGAAGGCTGAATAATAGTGTGTACCATTTTTGAAAAGAGAATCAATACAAGACATCAAATTTACATAATTTCTTTCAAGTAATTTATATAATTTTTTTCAAGTAAGTGATTTAATAGATATCAACCTGCAAAAAAATATTGAAAAATAGCATTACAGGGGATAAGGCTTCTGATGAAATTAAATAGTAACTAGAGCATGAGTAAAGATATTTTCACCTCTTGAGGCTAAAATATATGATTTGTTCTTCAATAAAATATGAAATGATAAAATCAACTATGCCTAGACATATACTAAAGAATCTACAAAATTGTTACAAGTGTATATACATATAGACATGTGTGATAATCTGTTTTTAAAAATTAAACAACAGCACATATCCATCTCACATTTTGTAAATATTCAAAATCTCATCTAGGTTTCTGAAAAGTAGTTTATATATCACATAAGACCCTTGTTCCCTCTAACTGTACTGTGGGTGCCCACTGCTCATCCCGCCCCTGTCCTTCCTCTCCCTCTTCACCAAACTCTGGCAACAACCACTCTATGCACAGCATATAAAGCCATATATGGCACTTCTTTCTGAAACAATATTTATCATTGTGCCACTGATATCCTTGAGCCCAAAGCCAGCAGGACTGCACTCCAAAATGAATCAACCAGGTCTGTGAAAATGAGGGGGACACATACTAGAAGACTCATGTGTATCTCAGAAAAAGGGTGGCAGAAAAAACTTTCCTTGGTCAGTCTAGAGGGAGCCTCTGGAAGTGGGTTCACCATGTTTTAGGCTATCAGAAAGCAGTGTGGCATAACTGCATGGTTGTGGTGCACATCTTTAATCCCAGCACTCGAGAGGCAGAGGCAGGAGAATCTCTGTGAGTTAGAGGCAAGTCTGGTCTACAAGAGCTAGTTCCAGGACAATTTCCAAAGCTACAGAGAAATCCTGTCGTGAAAAACAAAAAAAGAAAAAAGAAGGAAGGGAGAAAGGAAGGAAGGGAGGAAAAGAAAAGGAAAAAGAAAGAAAGAAAGAAAGAAAGAAAGAAAGAAAGAAAGAAAGAAAGAAAGAAAGAAAGAAAGAAAGAGAAAGAAACAGGTACAGCATAAGGATGGGATTCCTCAAAATCTCTCATATGGTCAGACCTATGTCAAAGTTGCTTGGGCAAAGAAGCAACAGGTACTCTTTTACATCAACAGAGGGGCACTAGGCATTTGTGGGGTCCTCATTATCTTCAGGGCACCCTGTGACCTGGCTTTGAATGTAATTGGACAGTTTGCCTTGCTCTATCTTATTCTGTCACAAAGCTTGCCTGTTGGCATGAGTAGAGCACCATGGCATGGTTTTGACATGTTAGGCAGTCTTACAGCATCTGGGGCTGTTGCTAGGTTTATTTTGTTTTTTTCTCTCTTAAAACTATCATTTTGATTTTGATTTTTTTAATTTTGGTTTTAGGTATAAGTACTTTCTGTTGGAGAGATTAAAAAATAATATGTACCAAAATAATAATAAACCTCTGTATTATCTTTAATAAATAAAAACAAAAATACCAAAATAAATTTAAGATTGATAAAAGTATGCTTTCCTATGATAACCCTATTTGTTGCATTGTCACCTTCAAGTGCTATCTGACTTCCATCCTCTAGAGTAATCGCTGTTTTCTTATAATTTCTGATGATTTATGGAATAGCATGATGAAACATTATTATCAGTTTTTCAACTAGAAAGTATTCACTCAGAATCTTAGAAAGCATGTATCCTCATCAAAATCACTGGGCCTAAGCAGACAGAACTTGCTTTGCCAGTAGATACACCCTGCCAGAAAAAAACAAACTACTATTTCTTCTGAGAAAGCTCCGTCTGTTAATCCATATACTTCCCCATTCCCATTAAATCCTTCCTTAAAATATGCAGCAAATATTTGGGCTTCATGAAAGTCATTATTTCTGGCACTAAAGACATATTAGTACACAGACCAACTTTCTGGTTTCACACAAAATGGAAGAATGTACACAGGGGAGATATAATAAAAGATAAGTAAGAACTTTGTTGAATATAATTTCTATTATGGTTGTGGTGTCATAAAATGGAAATACTCTGTGCATACCTCCAAACTAGAAATTTACAGGCTTAGTTTTAGTGTAAATGTAGTGTAATCTTGATAAATATATTCCTTAGGATTTGCCTCAAGGTTCCAGTCACAAAAAAATGTGGCATGGCACCTTAATCAATTAATTAGCTGTAAGAATCCTATACATTGCCACATTGTATATCTCCAAGTCTCTAGGATGGTTTCTTCTTTTGTATTCATGGATGCCTATTCTTAAGGTCCCAGGAAAAATGTAAGATCTGATCTTCATGTTCACTACTTAAGACAAGAATAGGAAAAGGAAAAAAAGAACTTTTTGATAAGTCAGCCTCTTAACAATTCATAATTCTCATCCCACAATTTTTGCTTTCACAAATTGGACAAAGAAGATGACCACCATAGTACTTCAACAGAAAACACCATTTCCTTCAATAAAATCAACACTGTGATACTAAGGAAGCATAGATAATGACTACTTAGAAAATTCCCTGACTTCTAATTCAAAAGGTTGACTTGAGACTTCCGTACCACAGAAGGACTTATTTATTTCTAATCTCAGCATCCCAGAAATGTTTGAGACATATTAAAGGTTCTAAACTATAAGGAACCATGAACAAATAAATGAATGAAGTTTTATATTCTACAGACAGTAGTTGCTTCCCTGGTGTCTGAAACATGGAAAAATCCTCAGGCAAATAGTCTAAGTTATAGTCAAATATATAGTCCTCAAGGATAGATATAGTGAAATCTTTTATAAAAATGTTAAAATACATTATAATCTACAGACTAACATGAAGTCAAGGCAGGAGACAATTCTATGTCATGTGACAGATACAAGCAAATTGCTCCGGGAATCCTTACAGAAAGTAAAGATCTTCCAAAAAGCCAGACATTAAAATGCAGTCAGAAGAGATGGAGAAGGACACTTTATACTCATAACAGGAACAATTCATCAAGATGAAGTCTCAATCTTGAATATCCATGCCCCTAATATAAAAGCACCCACATATGTAAAAGAAATATTACTAGAACTCAAATCACACATCAAACCCCACACACTAATAGTAGGAGATTTCAACACTCCTCTCTCACCAAAGGACAGGGCAACCAGACAGAAATTTAACAAAGACGTAAGAGAACTAACAGATGTAAGGAATCAAATGGAGTTAAAAGACAACTATAGAACATTCCACCGAAACAGGAAAGAATATACCTTGTAGCATGAAGGCCTGATTGGTTTCTGTCCTCCTACCAGGTCCCCAGCCTTTTAGGTCCTAAGGAAAATCACACAGAGAGGTCTATATTAGGATATAAACTGATTGGCCATTTACCTCAGGTTTCTTATTAGCTCTTGTAACTTATATTAACCCATTATCCTTATCTATGTTAGCCACATGGCTCAGTACCTTTTTCAGCGGGACAGGTCACATCCTGCTTCTTCCGTGGTCTGGGCAGGAGTCCTGAGAGATCTTCCTTCTTTCCAGAGTACTCCTGTTCTCATTGCCCCACCTCTACTTCCTGTCTGGTTTTCCCTCCTATACTTCCTGCCTGGCTAATGGCAAATCAGCATTTATTTAAATCATGATTGACAGAATACAGACAATTCTCCCGTACCAATACCTTCTTCTCAAAATCTCATGGAACCTTCTCGAAAATTGATCATGTACTTGGTAACAAAGCAAACATCCACAGATACAAAAAAATTGGAGTAACCATCTGTGTCTTATTGGATCACCATGGACTAAAGTTAGAATTTAACAACAATTCCACCCCCAGAAAGCCTACATACTTATGGAAACTGAACAGTCAACTGCTGAACCACCCCTGGGTCAAGGAAGAAATAAAGAAAGAAATTAAAGTCTTCCTTGAATTCCACAAAAATGAAGACACAACATTGATGGGGGAAGAGCCACTAGCCAATCACATCAAGTTGGGGTGTGGCTACTGGGACCCCAGGTAGAAAATCGAGAGAACTCAGGTACACGCTCTCTCCATGCCGTATCCGCCAGAGGGATTGGATCACGACTTTGGTAGAGTGAGCTCCCCTTTTTCCTTTCATTAAAAATTGTTGTAATGTGGGGCTCGGGCTGTGTTCCCGGCAACGGGCCCCTTGTTCTGTCCAGCCCGGCTCCCAGTGCGTACCCAAAATAATTACACGGAAACTGTATTCATTGAAATACTGCCTGGCCCATTAGCTCTAGCCTCTTATTGGCTAACTCTCACATATTTGTTTAACCCATTTCTAATCATCTGTGTGTCACCACGAGTCGTGGCTTACCGGCATGAGTCTAACCAGTGTCCATCTTGTGCTGGAGAAGCATGGCGTCTGCTCCACTGCCTTCTC
>PVIU01021051.1:0-32495 GCA_004026605.1 Ondatra zibethicus | reverse complement strand
CCACTAACTCCTTCAGTCTGGCTACCAAAGGAAGTCCTGCCCACGCTTGGAGTATGCCTTCTCCCCGCAAGGAACCTGATGGAGAAAAATCCCTCACCGTGGCCAGCAGCTAACAAATCCAATCAAGCTGACAACCAGGATCAGGGCCGCCCTGCTTACTCTCATGTCCCAGGACACTAGAGCCAGAGGAGGGACAATTCCAAATCTAGAAATGCTCGTGTCTGCAGTCTGCTGTCTCTGTGTGTGCATGTACATATGCATGTATGTAGCACATAAGGAATGCGTCTGCGCATGTGGAGATCAGGGGACCCTAGAGTGTCAGTTCTCAATAGCTGTTTGCCTTGGGATTTCAGGCAGGTTCTCCCACTCTCTGTCTCCACACAGGCCAGAATGTCTGGCCAAGGAGCCCCCAGGATGGACCCGGCCCTGCCTCCCCACCAGCATAATCAAAGCACATTCGCCACACCTGGAGTTTTATGCAGTTCTGGGAACTGAACCCAAGTCCTCGCGCTTGCTCAGCAAGTACTGCATGGATTGAAGTAGCTTCCCAGGCCCTGATGTCTGCTTTCTACTTTGGAAAAATGTGAGCCTGCTTTGCTTGAATCCTGATGACCATGTTTCACCCCACGGCTCCAGGGGCTCTCTTTAGTGGCTCTCTCCAGCACCACGGCTGCTCGCAGACCCACAGAAACCACTACACACACCACAGTTTCTTCTGCCCACAGGGTTCAGTGACCACAATCACACGGGACAGCAGTACTTCTAGTCCTGGAGAAATGTGAACTTCTGATGCCCCAGCCCTGCTGACAACCCCGAGGAAAGGAGAGAGAAAGGTACGGGTGACGGCCCTGAGGATTGGCTGATTTATACTCCACCCCCCTCCAGAGCAGTGAGCAGGGGCTGGGCTGAGGGCCTGGCCTCTGCTGGGGGTAGATGTCAACCACACACAAGAGCAGGGACAGCTGAGGGAAGAAACGCCACCAACGGGCACTTTCACAACTGCTCAGCTGGCCCTCCAAGGACAGTTAGCTCTGTGTGACAGGGGCAGACATTCTGAGAATTTACACTGTAAATTTTGCAGCATCGTCTTCACTCTCCAGTCAGTCTTCCGCCAGCCGTCACGAAGAGAGTGACAGCCCTCTCCTCTGTTATGCCCCTGCCACCATGATGTTCTTACTCAACACAGGCCCACAGTGACAGCCATCTGACCATGGACTGAAACTGCCAAAACCATTATCCCAAATCCTCCCTTCCGTGTATGCTTGTGCATGTGTGTGTGTGTGTGTATACAAGTGTGTCCATGTTCATGTGTGGGCAGATACATGTGATGTGGAGGTCGGAGGTCAACATCAGCAATCAGTCTTTGGAATCTCATCCTTTTTATCTCTTGCTGTTTGTTTTTAAGAGGGCATCTCCCACAGGGACCCTTAGCACAACATTTTCCAGCTAGGCTGGCTGTCCACCGAGCCCCAGGGAGGGATCTGACTGTCTGTCCAGAACCAGGATTACAAGTACACACCGCTAGGGTTTTCACATGGGTTCTGGGGGCTTGAACTCAGGTCCTTGTGTCTGCACAGCAAGTGCTTTGCTGACCCAGCCATCTCCCCAGCCCAGGTCCTTTTTCCTCTTATGTGGATTTTCTCAGGCTTTTGGTCATGGGACTAGAAAGTGGTCAACACAATATCGAACCCATGGACTCAACAAAGACACTTTGTAAGCCTTCTGTTTGTGACAAAGTTCCTTGACAAGACTCAGCCAGAATCCAGACATGGTAACAAAACAGCCAGAACATGTGTTTTTATCTTTCTTTCTTCTTTCTTTCTTTCTTTCTTTCTTTCTTTCTTTCTTTCTTTCTTTCTTTCTTTCTTTCTTTCTTTCCCTTTTTATTAGAAATCATGGATACAGAACATAGCTCTCATCTCAAGGGGAATAAGAGAGAGCTTATTCTGAGCCAAATATGAGTGACCATGGCCTAGGAACACAGACTCAGATTGATTGGAATGACATGTTTCAGTCTCATGAATCTTTCATAGTCATAGGCGACAAAAAAGTCACAGATCAAGGCCTTAATCACGTATGTTGATGTCAGTAAGTGTTTCATAGTCAAAGACAGGAACAGTATAGTTGTTGACTGAGAATCTTTTAAAAAACATTTAGTGTGTATGCATGTGTGTGTGCATGTGTGTTGTGCATGACTGTGTAGTGCAAATGTGCACACTGTGTATGCATGTGTGCTTATGTGTGTAGGTGTTTGTGTGCATGCGTGCGTGAGTATGTAATATATATACGCACAGCATGTGTGTGGGTGTCAGTTCCCGCTTTCCATCATGTGGGTTCAGTGACTCAAACCGAAGTTACTAGGCTTGGTAGCAAGCACTTTTGCCCACTCAGTCATGTGACCAGCCCTGATGGGAACCCTTGTACCTGCTCCTGGTGCATTCCCAGAGGCGCTTATCAGACAGTCAGGAATCCCCATGACAGGTCCCAGTCATCACCTGATGACACACTTCATTTTGGGGTTAGTGGAAGCTATTCTGCTACCACACACCAAGGGTCTTACCCAATCACCTTAAGGATGTCAGGTCACATAGAAGAGGGTAGCAAACAGTTTTAAAAGGGGATATACAGCCCAGGATAAGTTTGGATCTTGATCTTCAGTATCTTAGCTCTCTGTAGTAGGAATTTCTAATAAGTCAATCAGTCTTGCACAAGGTTTAGCATAGTCGCCCCCACCCTGGGAAATCAGTCTTCTAGAACTTTCAACATGGGCATAGCATTTTTTTTCTTCTGAGAAATTCAATTACAAAATTCTTATCAAGAGGCATGCAGTGGGGGTTCCTTTGCCTAGAGAGCCCCATAAACCATCTCAAGGGAGGGGGACAGCACACAAGGTCCAGAAACCTCCAGCGTGTGATGGAACCCAGACAAAGGCAGTCATTCTGTGAAGAGCGGAGGGAGGTGTCCCTTCAATGTCAGCTCTCTCTAGGAGTCAATGAGTGTGTGGGGGGGAACCTTAGCCCTATGGGTGCTTATAGCTGGTAGTCTCAGAACAGGCCCCTGAGTGGTGGTCAGTGTCTCTTCCTTGAGCAGCTGTCTCCCAGTTTCTCCTCAGTTCCCTCACCTGTAAGGATGACAGCAGGTGTCCTGCAGGACGGACAAATGTTTAGAGGCCCGAGCCACTCCCTGCTCATGGCCTTGAGCAGCCATTATACCTCTACAGTATAGGGTAGGAAGGAGCAGGAACTTCACCATGCAACCCTAACTGCCTTCCAGCTTGCAACTCTCCAGCCTCCGCCTCCTGAGGCGCTGAAGCCGCGCAGGTGTGTCACTGTCTGCAGCTGGGGCAGCTAATCCTCCGTTCTCTCCCTGCTTCTCAGGACTAGTGCACTGTGTGTCCCTTTCAGATGGACGTCACTTGCTGGTGCAGCTTCATTGGGGGGGGGTTACTAAAAATATCTCTGTGTCTGGAGGTGCTAGTGCCTGTCCATTTACCTACTGAAGGATGACCCTTCAGTCACACGGTGAGCTTGTGTCAGTGTTAGCACAAGGGCAGAGTAGCATACAGAGCCATGCAGCTCATTACCATCCGTGGCATGGTGGCCCCGATTTCCTGCTTACATCAGAAAGCAGGCATCTCCTGGGCTTTGGAAGAGGAGTATACTTTGGTAGATTAGAAATTCTGTTCAAGCATGAATTCCCACAGGACGTGTGTGAGCCGAGAAATGGGGATCCTAAGAAATTCTACTAGAGGTAATTAGCAAAGTAGCCAGAGGTCCATGTGAAAGTATGCACAGTGAGTGCATGGCGTATGTGTGCATGCATGCATGCATGCATGCATGCGTGAGTGTGTGCATGCATGTGTGTGTGGAGATATGGTAGATAGAGAGATAGATGATAGATAGATAGATAGATAGATAGATAGATAGATAGATAGATAGATAGATGGAGAGAGAGAGAGAGAGAGAGAGAGAGAGAGAGAGAGAGAGAGAGAGAGAGAGAGGACAGGGTCTCCTGTAGCCCAGGCTGGCCTCAGACTCTGTTGAGAATTACCTCGAATTGAAGAGTTTCCTGCCTCCTCCTCCTGAGTGCTGGGACTGTATGCATGTGTTACTATGCCCAGTTTTATTCAATGATGGAGATGAAACCAGGGATTTGTACAAACTAGGCAAGAACTATACCAAGTGAATCATATCCCTATCCACTCCAGGAGGCTTTATAATGGTGAAAGCACCTGAAAGAGCAGATGCCCTTGTCTGAACCCTGAACAGTACTGGGGTGAGCTGCCCGATTAACGGCTCCGTCAAAGACCTGTGACGATGTCTGCGGGCGTGGAAGCAGGATGATTGTGAGACTGACAGTCCATTCGTCTCGGCAGCTGTATCCTCAGTGCCAGAGCCTGGTCTGCATGAAACCGGAAACAGGAGAAAGCCAGGTGAACGCCAGCAGCTGAGCACCCTGGATGGGAACAGAACCCCACGCCCCCATCTCCACGTCTTCCCTGCCACAATGGACTGCACACTCTCAAGCCAGGAGCCCAAAGAAGCCCTTCCTTAGGTTCTGCCAATTCTTTTCATCACAGCAACAAGATAAAGAAACCAAGGCACAGACCATGGTGCAAGCATTGACAGCAGAGGGGCTGGCAGCCACAGCACAGGATGGGGGCTTGTCCTCTGATCTGTGGTGCTGTCTGAGATCGGTCTTTAGCCCTGGCTGTAAGTGATGGGGAGGAAGCTCAGTGCATAGGTGGGTTTGGGCCCGTGAGGACCAGCGTCTGTTCTTCCTTCCCTGGCACTCCTGTGCTGGGGAGGTTTCCTAGCACACCCTCCTGACAGGGCGCTTACAAAACTGACCACATTTGCTCTCAGAGTGAGCTGAGCAACATCTCCAGCCAATGCAATGTTTTAAGCCCATGGCTGCAATGGTCACAGGTGACAACAAGAAATGCTGGGTGGATGTGGCATCAAACACCACAGCTCTAAGGAGTCCGGGCACCATGGAGAAGCTTGCAATCTGGAGGACTGGGTCAGCTCTTCACCCACAGAATGTGATCTGGCATTGAGGACCTTCTCTGCCTCTCTGAATTCTGCAGTCCCCAGCCCCTCCCCAGGCCCTCAAGGCTATCATTGGACCCTTTCGTCCTTTTACTGTTGAATTTAAGGCACTACCCTAGTAAAGCACCACATTGGCAAAGCCAAATGTAAACTTTGAGTGGCAAAAGGTTATGGGAAGTGAGAAAAGATGCAGAGGAGTGTCTGTCGGGGAGAGAGACACCCTGCGTGATAAAAAGATGACAGGGTCAGACTCTGGGTACTGGACTCCGGGTGGCTGACCCTGAAGTACCGTTTGGCAGGAAGAGGTAAAGGCCAGGAATCAACTTAGCTTTGGGCAAGGCTGGTGCAGGTGTTAAAGATGGTGTCACAGGTGGGACGTCACCTCTGGGAGTCATCAGCAGTGATGACGGCCCTTACAGAGGCGTGCCAAAGAGTCAGGAGTTAGCAGGGACAGCAGGACTCAACAGTCCACAGTGGCACTCTACTTTAGATTCTTGTATACACACACGGTCTACATTTCTGACCCTCATTCTGCAGACCACAGCAATTCCAGCATCCGAAGGGCTAGGGCAGGAGTATGGTAAAGTTGATACAAGCCTGGGCTATGTACTGGTTAACGCTATCCAAAGAAAGAACGTAAAAAGTAGAGGGAGAAGGAAAAAGAAGAAAAAGAAGGAAGCGAGAGAGAAGGAAAGAAAAGGAAGAAAGAGAGAAAGAAGGGAGGGAGGGAGGGAATCAGTCAATTCTGGAAGTAGGTCTTGAGGAGGGAGAAGGTGAAGGGCATGATGAGGATGAGGATGAATCATGATTAGACATATAACACTCACGACCGAGGCTGCAGCCAAATTTCAGTTCCCGCTACAGGGAGGGGCTGGGATTCGGAGCCTCAGGGCACCAGCAGGCAGGAAACCTGTGCTGCTTCAAGCTCTGAGTGACTCACAGAGCTCTCCCCGTGTCATCATCTTCTGAGCTGCCCCCTCCCCCCAGGCAGTGCCTTAGGCCCCACTTCTCAGATCCTCGCCTACTGCTATTGTCTCTATAGCTTTCATTGACTCTAACAAAAGCTTGCCAGGAGCTGCTCACCCAGCCCTATGCTCCCCCCCCCCCATGTGTGTTTTGTTTGCTCAGAATGAACTTCAAAGACTGCCCTGAGCACAGGCTTCCTGAAAGATGGGGGACAGAAAGAAAATCTGTTGTCAAGGAAGTGCAAACCAGAGGACACAGGACTCATACTCCTCCTCCTCCTCCCCGGGAGGAGTTTATTACAAACCTCTGCTATATAATAAAAAGGAGAGAGCAGAACAGGGTGTATAGAGCTGAATAAATAACAGTGTAATGGGGAAGGCACTGCCCATAAAGCCTGCTGCCTGGTGGCATCAGAGCCATTGCTGACAGTCCTGCCAGAAGGCAGCAGGAACACAGTTCACATGCAGGGTGGCCTTCAAGATCTGGATCCTGCACAACCCAGCAAGAGTAGAGCGAAGTGTGTGCACACACAGCCTTGTGCAGATCTTAGGAAGGGGGGGCTCACTCTCATTGGACCCTCTGTTGTGGGTATCTCTGCCTCTTCGGCTCTGTTCAAAGTAGGCTTCACACATACATTCTCTTCTACAATAGATTCAGACCCAGGGGTATACGTCTGCATTTGGATTTCCTGGTTACATTATGCTGAGATGATTACTCCATTTTCAGGCTGGGATAATGGCTCGGCCTGTAAAGCATTGCCTATTCAAAGAACCCACGTAAAAGGTCAGGCACAGCAGAGTACACATTTGTAACCCCGGTCCTGCCAGATAGGAGGCTTCCTGGAAGGGTTGGAGCAGGCTCCAGGCCAATGAGAGACCTTGTTACAAACAATAGGTGGAAGGTTCCAGAAGACCAACACACATCTAAAGACGTTCTGGGATCTCCAAGTGCACTGTGCATGCATGTATTAGGCACACACACACACACACACACACACACACACAGCTGGGGATGTACACATGCATTCACAAGGAGGTGAAAATCTAGGTTAGACTGTCTTTTAATGTCCAATTGTGGAGTGGGATATCCTGCTATTGTGGCTACAGTTTGAAATAAATGGCCCTTGAGGGAATGCCCACCCTGACATCTGTCATCTCAACAGCTGTGCTGTGTTGTACTCTTTCGATGCCACCAGGGGGAGCATGAGTTCACTGCCATGCCTGGTCCCCGAAGAACAGTACCTTGATGGATGTTTTAGATGACATTTGGGGAAGCAACCATGGGTCTATTAGCATTTATTTCACAAAAATGATTGAGCAGACCAGGAAAGAACCCACATAAAAAAACCTGAAGATGGATGGGCTTCTGGAGGTTACTGGTGAGTTCCAGGCCAATGAGAGATCTTGTTTCAAAAACACAAGGTGGCTGCTGACTGAGGAATGACAGCTGAGGGAGTCCTCTGGCCTTCATACATGTGAACACATGTGTGCATGCACACTGGCACACTCTCATGCACTTTCACATCCATGAACACACACACATACAGACACAAATTTTAATTAAAATAATTTAAATTTAAATTAATCTTTTTTTAGAATGGGAGAAGTTGAATACGAGGGTGTATTGTGTGCTGTGTGGGGTGAGTTCTGGAAGGCTAAGGACTATTGCACAGGCCATAGTTCATGTTAAGTTGGGAGCATAGATCCCGGCCCCTCGCATCTATCCCAGTCCCCAGGCCTGAGAGTTGTATTGGTCTGGACTCCAAATCCCAGGATGCCAGATCCTGACCCCTCCTGGGGAGGGGGGGCTCAGGACCACTCCCACAGGGTATTTAAATGAACTCCCCAAAGAGGAACGCGTGTTCCCTTTTCCTTCCTCATGGTGGTCGAATTCGTGGCTTCCCCCTTGGGGCTACCTGAGAGCACAGGAATCCCATTAAGCCCGGATATTTCTTAATTTGGCTTGTTTTGGTTTGGCTTGATTGGGAATTTGTGTCAGCAGGGAGCTCGCGTTAGGAAAAATTCCTAACAGTTCAACGTGTGGATTACTACAGCCAGGACCAGTTTTCACTCCGCCAGCGAAGAAGTGATGTGCATTCTATGGAGGGGTAAACAGAGGGCTTTAAGAGTTATATCGTGAACCCTCATCATTTTGCTAGGCAGGGCTTCACTCAATTACAAGCAACAGCCATTTGCTTATTAGATGTAGCACATTCTTATAAAGTAGATATGGAATCTCAGGAACTTAGGCTCAGTTACCAGAGAAACTTTATTCTGTGAAAGGTTTGTTACTAAGGAGGAGGGCTTGATGTTTGATTGCTCTTATACAAAATGTCCTGGAGGTTTCCAAAGATCCTAACATAAAAGTAAAAATATAAACAGGGACTGAGAGGACTTAATGGCTGAAACGCTTGAACGAAAGCACAGAGACCAGGGAGTTTATGTCCCCAGCATCCACATAAACAGGCAGAGGTGTGGCAGGCTCCAGGGGATCCCTAGTCCAGCTGGCTAGCTAGACCAGAATTGCTGAGCTCTGGAGTCAACAAGAGACCGGGTTTCCTAGTTAGCGTTTACTGTTGGCTTGACACA
The DNA here is from genome assembly GCA_004026605.1 of Ondatra zibethicus. Lineage (NCBI taxonomy): Eukaryota > Metazoa > Chordata > Mammalia > Rodentia > Cricetidae > Ondatra > Ondatra zibethicus. Next base: position 23,890 of record PVIU01021051.1, on the reverse strand, counting down.
GCCTAGGGCTGGTCCTCTGAGAAGGAGGTCTTGATTAAAGGATTGCCCAAATAAGATTGGCCTGTGGGCGTGTCTGTCAGGGACTGACTTGAAAATTAATGTAGGAGGGTCCAGTACTCTGCTATGGGCTGCACCATTCCCTGGGCAGATGGTCCTGAACTGTGTAATAAAGCTCGCGACGAATGAGCCTGTATCTAGCAAGCAGTATCCTCTATGGTTTCTGTTCGAACCCTGGTCCCACCCCCCACACATATAGACCCATGCAAATTCCAACAGGTATGTACAGATTCATGCATGCAGCACATACATACATGAGCACATTTTAAAAATGAACACAAAAGTAAAAGATCGTGTAGGTGGTGAAATGGCAGAGACACTGGAATCTGGAATGGAGTAGCTAACACCTGTGGGAGCTGCTGCCTCAAGAACAGACTAAGCCAGAAGATGAGAGATGGTGACTTACTGGGACATCCCAAGGCACTTGTGACACACGAAGCTTGAGTTAGAATTGTTGAACCCCAAGCAAAACAACTGCCCCTTGTCCACCACGAGAGCCAGAACAGAACCAGGCCCCAGAGCTCTCAACCATCTCCCCAGCATCCAGCTGGGAAATCTCAGCCAGGGTACTGTGTCCTCTTTGCAGACTGAAGGCCCCTCCTGCTTTTCCTTCCCATTTCCACACTCAGTCTTTCGTGGTCATTGCAAATTAGACAAGTGTGCGTGATCTCTGTGGTTTTGTGATTTAAAAAAAAAAAATACACAGGAAAAAACAAGGACCGGGACGTTGGCTCAAAGAGTACAGTGCTTTCTGCACAAGTGTGAGGACCTGAATTTGATCCCCAGCAGCCCCGTAAACGCCAGACATGGCTGTGCGTGCCTCCAACCCAGTGCTCAGGCGGAGGAGTAATCGGATCCCAGGGGCTTGCTGGCCAGCCAGGCTAGCAGACGCGGCAAGCTCTAGGTCTGTCTCAGTCAATAAGGTGGAAAGAACTGACAGAGGACGATACCTCAGGCAAATATGTGCGTGCATTTTCACACGCAGACTGCTCTCTCTCTCTCTCTCTCTCTCTCTCTCTCTCTCTCTCTCTCTCTCTCTCTCTCTCACACACACACACACACACACACGCACAAATTATACCAAAGAAAATTTTAAACTAATTTAAAATTGGCTCCTCCACACAATTGCTGCTAGGAGATGTTGGACTGGACTAGAGAGGGGGCGTGGTGGTAGGAGAAATTGCTGTTCTTGCAGAGAACCCCAGTGTGATTCTCACATGCAGAGCCTTCTGTAGCCCCAACTCCAGAGGACACAAGGCGTCTGGCCTCCGTGGACACCTGCATTCTCATGCACGCACCAACCCACAGGCACACACCGCCATGTCATTAAAGATAATAAATGCAGACCTTAGAGAGAATTGCTCGCCTTACTTCTTCCGATTCTCCTTACTCATGTCTGTGTGTCACTTGTTTTCCTAACACTGGGACGATGTCACCCAGAGTTTATGCCTCATTGTAAACAATCCCATCCCGTGCACTGCCTCTGGAATGTAACTCATTTTAAGCCAGTATTTTCAATGGCTGCACACTAGGCCATCATTCACAGGCTTCGAATCTGGGGCTGCCAATCTTGTGCACATGTATTTGTTTCTAGTGTAGCAGCAAAACAAGCCTCCTTGAGAGTAAACATCTACTGGCATCTTTATTTGTTTGAGATAAATCCCTCCCTTGAAGCGGAATTTCTAGGTCAGAAGGCAGGGACCTGCTTCTGAAACATCTTTGCTGTGTGACCAAAGCCAAGCTGAATTCTCCCCAGTGTTGGCCATTTGTTGCCATCATCTTCCTTGGCCCCTTGTGCTCACACAGGCCTTTCTGCTCTGACATTTCTCCCCTTCTGACTCTGACAAGTCGACTCAGTACCTCTGGGTCTCATTCCCTGCCCCCCATCATCACTGCATCTCTGGGTCTCATTCCCTGCCCCCCACCATCACTGCATCTCTGGGTCTCATTCCCTGCCCCCCGTCATCACTGCATCTCTGGGTCTCATTCCCTGCCCCCTGTCATTACTGCATCTCTGGGTCTCATTCCCTGCCCCTCTCCATCACTGCACCTCTGGGTTTCATTCCCTGCCCCCGCCATCACTGTAGCTCTGGGTCTCTCCCTCCCCATATGGAGCATCCACACTGACAAAGAAGCTTTTGCCCTTCCATATCTTAGTGTAAATACCTTGCAGGTTAAAACTTTACTTCAAAAAAACTAAAATGTACCTGCTGTCTTGTGACCGCAGATTATAAAGTCCTGAAAGGACCGTGTCACTGAGCATTTTATTTTAACGGATGTTTAATTGGAGTCACAGGTGAATTCAAACATCTTTTAGCTTGTCACTGGCTGTATTAGTTACTGGCATTTGACTTTGTCCAACAGTGGACACTAAGCAATGTAAGCAAAGCAGGGCTTACCTCAGCTTAGCATTTAAGGGATATTGGGGTGGGAAGGTGTGACGGCAGGGGCATGAGGACAGTCTCAGGATGCAGAAAACACACAGGATTTTGCCAATTTTCATTTAGTTATGTGTGCTCATAAGTGAGCAAGTTAAGCTCTGTGTGGAGTAGCGCATCTTCCATCCAGAAGCAGGTTCCAGCAAGCGGTTCAGTCCTGAGGTGTGTGTAGAGTAATCTCGATTTTTGAAAGACTAGTACACATTTGTAGCTCAATGCCTGCCCTACAAGTCGGGCAAGGGACTGGAGATTGAAATACACACACACACACACACACACACACACACACACACACACACACACACACACACACACACACATGCAGGGAGCCATAGGCACAAACGCCATTACAAGATGACGCTTGCATCCTTGCAGTTTGGAGGTAAACAATTCCATATTTGGCAATGCTTCCGAGCTGAGCGGCCAGGTGCTTCCCGCATGCGCAATAACCTAGGTGTCCCTAACCGATCCCGAGGACTCTGGTGCCAGCGGGCACATAGCAGCCAATCAAGGCGTGAGTCACGTCAAATCTCCCTATATAAGCAGCCGCCATTTTAGACCTCGCTCTCTCTCGCCTCCCGCTCTTTCCTCCTCAACCAAGTGCTCTCCAATAAAGCGTGATCCGAGAAGAATCCTGAGTCTGGCTGTTTTTTCCGCTGGTCGGGAGTCAGCCAGACACACACACACACAGTAACGCCAAGAATGCTCCTTTTATTGTGTTCCAGGGCAGCTTATATAGGGTCTCCTTGACTAATGACCACGCCCTAACTCTCAGCTGCAAGCCCCCCAGAAACCACTCCTTGAACATCAGGAACTCCTGAGGGTCTTGTGCTCAGAGCAGCTGCAAGCATAGGAAAACAAGTTGTTTACTCCGGCAGGCAGGGGTCACAGGAAATTCAGGGTCTGGGAGTCCACAGTCCCCAACACACATTTTCTTCAATTAGCTACTGATAAAGTAAGACTTGATCCATCCAATGGTCTATTTATTCCAAAATTTGAAGTCATTTCAAGATATACCTCATGAAAGACTATAAACCATAGTGTATTTGTGTGTGTGTGTGTGTGTGTGTGTGTGTTGTTGGGGGTTTCTGTCCTGCCCAGTTCCTGTAATCGTTAAGTCCCAAAGAAATCACACAGAGGTCTACATTAGTTATAAACTGATTGGCCCATTAGCTCAGGCTTCTTATTAACTCTTATAACTTATATTAGCCCATTATTCTTGTCTATGCTAGCCACGTGGCTCAGTACCTTTTTCAGCGAGGCAGTCACATCTTGCTTCTTCTGTGGCCGCGCCTGGCAGGAGAGAGACAGGCACACCATGCAGAGTAAAGTTGAACATTTATTAAGTGGGTTACTGAGGGGAAGAAAAAAGGGGAGAAGGGAGGGGGGATGTCAGCAGCTGCCTCTCCAAGAGAGGGGGTACAGAGAGAGAGCAAGACTGAGGCTGGAAGGGAGTGGGCGTGGCTTGTCTCTTAAAGAGGCAGAACATTACACCCATCCCATCATTGATTTATAATTAATCTCTCTACCTCACGTCCTTGGCAGCTCTGATATGCTCCAGGCATGTCCTGTCCTCTTAGACTGCATCAGCTCCCTCCTTCCTCTCCCTCCCACATAGCCCCAGCCAGGTGTTCTGGCAGAAAGATCGGGTAGCATAAGTAACAATGGTGACATGAATATATTATTGGTAGAACAGGGTCTGATGTCTCCAGCACAGCATTGGGAATTACAATAATATTTTAATCATGCATAATTATTTTTAATTTTTAAAATATTCAGAAGAAGTAGTTCAGTGGGGAGGACTGGAGAAGACGGACTGAGTTTCTCAAAGTCATTCTCTTGGGCTTTGATGCATGAGTGAGCTGTATGTGGGTGTCTTTAGCTTCCATGTGTTTGCTGATGGCACGGGGGCTCTTTGGTTTTATAAGTGGCAAATGAAGTAAAATTGATTCTCTGTACCAGTAGAAAACTCCTGATAAGAACCAAGATTTCTTTCCTCTCCCTAAGACTAATGGGATGATCACCGTCCTGGAAAGGTAAATCCAGTTACAAAATATGGCACAGCTATTCTCCAGAGAGGGCTGGCTACTGAGATCATTGGGTAACAAGCCCTGGGGAGTGGCAGCTTGGGAGCATGAAGAACACAGCCCATGGGAGAGTTCACAGGACAAGACCTCATTCTATCCCAAATTAAGCAAGAGTGAAGCGGTTTTCTGTAGACTATTTTCAAGAAAGGGATGCCGGCACAGAACAGCAAAATGGCTGGCTTGTCATTGCTGTAGGACACTGTGGCTTTTAAAGATTTAGGTTGCAAGAAACCCCTGCTCCCGTTCTCCACAGGCTGGTGCTCCTGAGAGGTACAATCTTTGGACCCTTCTAGCATACCCCACACACACACACACAGAGAGAGAGAGAGAGAGAGAGAGAGAGAGAGAGAGAGAGAGAGAGAGAGAGAGAGAGAGCAAGAGAGCGCTATACCCTGCTGGTTTAGGATGCAAAGTCTTATCTCATGTATATTTTGGGGCTTGAGATCACAGCTTTTTCAAAGCACCTCAGTTGTTTAACAGACTGCCTGAGACTTTCTAACTCTTAGAGTTGTGAGACAAACAGTCACCAGCTAGGGATAAGGGAGCCCAGAGCTTCCTCCTTCTTTGGACTCTTTGGTGAGCTTTAATAAATTCTCCTCATACTGAAAACAGACTACAATGACTTATTTCTTACAGCATGGAGTCTTGGGATGGAGTTTGAGCTCTGCTCTGTGAAAACTATGGGATCCTGGTTGTAATAGCATTCAAGGCTATTTCCCACTTTCTCTTCAATCAGGTTCAGTGTATCTTTGATCCACTTGTACAAGGCAATAGAAATGAATCTATTTTCATTCTTCTACATGTCTACATCCAGTTATCCCAGCACCATTTGTTGAAGATGCTTTCTTTTTTCTGTTGTACAATTTTGGCTTTTTTTTCTTTGGTCAAAAATCAGGTGTCCATAGGTGTGTGGATTAATAATAGGATCTTCAGTTTAATTCCATTGATCCACATGTCTGTTTTCATGCCATCACCATGCAGTTTTCATTACTGTAGTTTTATAATAGAGTTTTAACTCAGGGATTGTGATGCCTCCAGAAGTTTCTTTATTCTATAGGACTGTTTTGGCTATCCTGGTTTTTCTGCTTTTCCATATGAAGTTGAATATTGTTCTTTTGAGGTGTGTGAAGAATTTTGCTGGGATTTTGATGGGGATTGCATTGAATCTATAAATTGCTTTTGGTAGAATTGCCATTTTTACTATGTTGATCCTACTTATCCAAGGGCATGGGAGATCTTTCCATTTTCTGATATCTTCTTCAATTTCTTTCTTCAAAGACTTAAAGTTTTTGTCATACAAATCTTTCACTTCTTTGGTTAGTGTTACCCCAAGGTATTTTATGTTATTTTTGGCTCTTGTGAAGAGTGATGTTTCTTTGATTTCTTTCTCAGTCAATTTGCTAATTGTATAAAGGAGGGCTACTAATTTTCTTTTTTTGTTAATCTTGTATACTGCCACATTACTAAAGGTGTTTATCAGCTGTAGAAGTTCCCTGGTAGAATTTTTGTAGTCACTTATGTATACTATCATATCATCTGCAAACAGTGAAAATTTGACTTCTTCCTTTCAAATTTGTATCCCCTCGATCTCCTTTTGTTGTTTTATTGCTCTAGCTAGGACTCCAAGCACTATATTGAATAGGTATGAAGAGGGTGGACAACCTCGTCTTGTTCCTTATTTCAGTGAACTCACTTTGAGTTTCTCCCCATTTAATTGCATGTTGGTTGTTGGCTTGCTGCATATTGCCTTTATTATGTTTAGGTATGTTCCTTATGTCCCTGCTCTCTCCAAGACCTTTATCATGAAGGGATGTTGCATTTTGTCAAAGGCTTTTTCACCATCTAGTGGGATGATAATGTGTTTTTTTTTTTCTTTCAGTTTATCTATATGGTGGATTGCATTGGCAGGTTTTCATATGTTGAGCCACCCCTGCATCTCTGGAATGATGCTTAATTGATCAGGGTGGATGATTTTTTTTATGTGTTCTTGGATTCAGTTTTATTGAGTATTTTTGAGTCCAGAACTCAAGAAACTAGACATCAAAATACAAAATAATTCAATTAAAAATGGGTACAGATATAAACAGAGAATTCTGGATAGAAGAAACTCAGATGGCCAAAAGATGTTTAAGAAATTCCTCAATATCATTAGCCATTAGGGAAATGCAAATTAAAATGACTCTGTGAGACTATCTTATACCTGTCAGAATGGCTAGGATAAAAAACACCAATGATATCTTATGCTAGAGGGAATGTGGAGTAAGGGGAACACTCCTCCATTGCTAGTGGGAATGCAAACTTGTACAGCCATTTTGGAAACCAATATGGTGGTTTCTCAGAAATCAATCTACTTCAAGACCTAGGAATTCTGTTCTTGGGTATATACCCAAAGAATACACAATTATACCACTAGGACATTTGCTCAGCTATGTTCATAGAAGAATTGTTTGTAATTTCAAGGACCTGGAAGCAACCTAGATGCCCCTTGATTGATAGATAAATGAACAAAAAAATATGGTACATTTACACAATGGAGTATTACTCAGGGGTAAGAAACAATGACATCTTGACATTTTCAGGCAAAATGGATGAAACTAGGAAAAAAATATCCTTAGTGAGGTAATCCAGAACCAGAAAGACAAACATGGTATATGCTCACTCATAAGTGGATATTAGATATAAAGCAAATGATAACCAGGCAACAGTCTGCAATCCCAGAGAAGCTAGGTTATAAGGGGCACCCTAAGAGGGACACACATGGAGGGCCCCAGGAAAGGGAAATAGTTAAGATCTCCTGGGTAAACTGGGAGGGAAGGTAGAAGGGAGGGGTTGGGGATATGAAAGTTCCAGATGCCAGAGTTGGGGGAGGGACAGAGAGAGAGAGCAATGAAAGAGATATCTTGGTAGAGGGGGCCATTATGGGGTTAGGGAGAAACCTGGTGCTAGGAAAATTCCCAGGAATCCATAAAGATGACTCCAACTAAGATGCCTAGCAATAGTGGAGAGGGAGCCTGAACTGGCCTTAACCTGTAATCAGATTGGTGACTACCCTAAATGTCATCATAGAAACTACATCCAGTAACTGATGGAAGCAGATGCAGTGATCCACAGCCAAGCACTGGGCTGAGCTCCTGGAGTTCAGTTGGAGAGAGGGAGGAGGGATCATATGAGTGGGGGGAGGGGGTTCAAGATCACTATTGGGAAAACTACAGAGACAGCTGACCCAAGCCAGTGGGAGCTTAAGGACTCTGGACTGAGATGGGACCGAACTAGGCCCTCTGAATGTGGGTGACAGTTATGTGACTTGATCTTTTGGGGAAACCGCTGAAGTGGGAACAGCACTTATCCTAGGAGTATGAACTGGCTTTTTGGAGCCTATTACCTATGATGAGATACCTTGTTCAGCTTTGATACAGGGGAAGGAGGGGGGAGGCTTGGTCCTGCCTCAACTTGGTATGCCAGACATTGTTGACTCCCCCAAGGGAGGCCCACCCTCAGAGGAGTGGTTGGGGTGGGATGGGGGGAGGAGGAGGGAGTGGGAGAAGGGGAGGGGGGTTACTGGAGTTGGTATGTAGGAATGAAAAAAATTTAAATAAAAATGAAGGGAAAAAAGAAGGATAATGTGATTACAGTGGAACTCAGTGGGGCCTATTAAGTTTGGATTCAAGGTCTCTGGTCGAGCAGGTCTAAGAGGCCAGAAGAGCCAGCAACCTAGTGAACGGGGACATTGTCTCAGCCTGGATGAGTGTCTGTCTGTGCTGAGCGCTGAGGTCCCCAGAAGAAAGGGAAGCTGCAAGAATGCCTGTCCTAGAACATTCCTCACCTCCTAGGAGAGCGGGCTTGTGCCTCAGCAGGTTACGGGACCTAAAGCTGGTGGCAACACTGTCACTTTGGCCAAACGGCCAAGGCTTACCCAGTGTCTAAATCGCACCACTTGGTTCTGCTGGCCCTTATCTTCTTTAGTGCAAAACTCATTTGTTCTGGCTTTTCTGCAATTCCCAACAGCCTCTGCAGTGAAAAACTAAAGAGACAAATTTCAGGAGAGATTTATAACACTGAAAACAATCAGGACTTTGCTTTACAATAATTGGTTCTTCTAAGTCGGGATATCTTTTCTTTGGCCAGAGAGTGCAGTTTGCAAATTAAGCAGCAAATGAGTTCCTTGAGAGTTCAGTCAGCCTTATGAGATACCAATGAAGAGGCTGTGGTCCAGCCAGAATGCCAAGGGCACTGGGCATCCTAACAGCAGTGTTAATATTTGATTGTAACAAATAAATTTGCAGAGGGTCAGTAGGTTATATTCATTGGTTAATGCTACTAGTGACTTACATATTAATAGAAAATCCATCTCAATATAAAATTGAACTTATAAAAAGGCATCTGAATCCATATTATAAAAATTCAGACTAGCAGAGCGTTAATTAAGTTCAGAGTCTCTAATTGCTGGGACTACATCTTATTACAATTTGCCATAGATTTGCTGGCTGAACTTTTGCTTAATCGCTTGTTGATTTCTTTTCATGAAACCCAGGATAGAAAAGTGGATATTTAAGGCATATCTTTAAACTTGATAACCTACAGTTCAGTCCATCTGGTCAATCATTTCTCCCCATAATTTCAGGACTGATAGATGGCTGAAAAGTAGAATAAAGATTTATGAGGCAACTATACAGGCAGCCATGGGAGCCAGAACAGAGATCAAATCTGAGGTCCCAAAGGAGTGCCCACAGATCATAGGTGACTTGGGGAGGCCTCTTTATTCTTTAAACTATGATATTGAACTAGATAGCTTCAACTGTTAACTTGGCACAGTCTCTAGTCACCTGAGAAGTGACTCTCAATTGAGGCCCAGATCAGACTGGCTAGTGGGCATTTCTGTGGGGGGTGGTCTTGATTGTTAACTGATATAGAAAGACCCAGCCCGCCGTGGGTGGCACCATTCCTGGGGCAGGTGGTCCCAAGGCTATATAAGAAAGATAGCTAAACATGGATCTGAGAGTGAGCCGGCAAGCAACACTCCTCCAGGGTCTCTGCCTCAAGTTCCTGCTTGAGTTCCTGTCCTGACTTCCCTTAGTGATGGACTATGATCTAGAAGCATAAGATAGATAAACCCTTTCATTCCCAAGGTGCTTTTGATTGGAATGTTTTATCTCAGCAACAGAATGAAACTAGAATACATATCTACGTATGTTTAGCCTTCATCCAAGTCTTTAATAACTTAGTTGCTCCCTTGTTCAGCAACTACAGCCAGGACTGACCAAGTTGGGAGTGGAAATGAGGGTCTGGGAGACTCTAGGAACAAAGGTGGGTTCACCCTCTGGGAAGTGCAGTACTTATCCCTGCTCGGAAGGTCACAACCTAGGCTCTGGATACCTTACCAGAGGGAGCAACCTCTTCAGGGTGCTGGCACCATAGCTGTCTGTGTCCTGCCCCTCAGACTGCACTTTTCCATGCCCTCCAGCTAACAAACCTTTAGCTGCGAGCCTGTGGTTTCTGGTTCCCCTTCTGCCCACTGCATGGAAAGCCCAAAGACCAGAGGAGCTCGACTTTCACGGGCTCTGCCCTTGGTCAGTCACCCTTGGATACTCTAGCTTCTTACCCTCTTCTGGGATCATTCTGGAATGATTTTTTAATTCTATTTTCCAGAGCCTACCCCTTAGGTTTTCCCATCACCTATTATTCTTTGCTTCCTCCTGTCTGCACCTGAGCTTCCCAAACATCATTTGCAGTTAAGCAATCATTTCGTGAGAAGCAGTAGTAAAGCCAGCTGACCCAGATCCCACGTTGTTATGCAAGTGAACAAAGTGGAATTGGTTCTGCTTGACTTCCAATGTTATTACATATGCACAGGCAAAATGACAGTCAAAGATGTAAATATCCCGCTCTGTCATTGATTTATTGGATTAACGGATGTCAGTTCTGTACATAGCATACCAGCTTTGCTGTGTATTTCAGGAGAAGATTTTAATATTTCACGTTCTTACGACCCCATAGAGGAGGCAGGAAATCAGCTTGAAGGCTGAGCATGCCAAGCACAGTGACAGGCCACATGGATAAAACAAATGTAATGACAAAGATTGGATGAAGACTCTCTGTGGAAACTTAAAGTCTAAACCAAAGGAAAAGTTGAGTGCCTTATGAGTTGACAAACAAAAAATCAATGCGTAAAGTTCGCAGCAGGTCTGAGCTACTTCTGCCATCTTCTACCCAACTTTAAGGATGGAAAACGTATCAAAAGGATAAACTAAATACCATTGTCTTCTCCAATTATTAAACCAGGTAGTGGGTACACACCTGTAAATTAACACTAGGGAGGCTGAAGCAGAAGGATCTCCTTTGTAAGATTTTTATTTCTGATTGTGTCTGTGTGTATGCCACATCTGTGGGGTTATCTGCACAAAGGCCAGAAGGGATCAGATCTTCTGGAGGTGCCCAACCCTGAGTGCTGGGAACCAAACTTGGGTCCTCTGGAAGGGCAGCAAGTGTTTGAAGTGCAGAGATCTCCCTCCAGCTCAGTCAAGAGGACATCTTTTGGATGGGTCCCCTTGGTGCTAACTAGAGGTGGCAGTCAGTTGTTCGGTTTTGGTACCTGCAATTAGCTTGCGTTCTCAGGGTTAGTAGGAACCGATTTTGTCACCTACCAACTAAACACGGGTGAGAAGACCCACATACGTCCCCCTGTGCTCTGTGGAGCAGGAAAATCAGAGCAGTTAAGCCGTGACTTGGTTTGGGTGGCGATTCACTCAGTTCCAAAAGCACAGGAACCCTGCTTTGGGAACCTCCCACAGAATCCTCCGGGCTACTGGAGAACTTTCTGAAGACCACCCACTTGACACTTCGTGTTCACAGTGTCCTAGTGCCCATGTCCGGTCCTTTGTCACTGTGGTGCCTACCAGAAGCCTCTTGCAGAAGGAAGGTTTACTCCGGCACCCAGGCCAAGGGTGGAGTCCATCCTGGTGGGTCAGACTCAGCAGCAGGAGCAACCAGAGCTGGTTGGTGCTCAGCGCTCTTATTTTCTAATTAGTTTATGAGCCTAGCCCAGGTGGCATCATCACATTCAGGTTGAGTGTTCCTTCTTTTAAAGTCTCCTCGAAAGGCCCTCATAGAAGACATAGATGTGTGTCCCAGGCGCCACACTCACTGTGAAGTGACTCTCAGCTGTCACCTGATGACATCTAGACCCACTTGGGAGATGGGCCTCTGGGCACACCTCTGGGGGATCACTTTGATTGGGTTAATTGAGCAAGAAAGGCGTGCCCAATGTGAGTGGGAAGACGTGCCCAATATGAGCAACACCTTTCCCTTGGGCTTGGGTCCTGGGCCGAAGGAGAAAGTGAGCTAAGCTCAAAGCTTCACCACACTTTGCTTCCTGACCAGTTGCTCTTACTTCCCGCCACTGGGGCCACCCCTCAGGGATGGGCTGTACCTTTAAACGGTGAGCCAAACCCACTGCTCCCTTCCTGAAATTGCTAGTGTCACACTGCGCTACCACGGCAACAGAAAATTAGCTCAGCCACTCATCATTCACAGTCCTCATGCACACTCAGGTGTGCTGCGCGAAGGGCTAAGGAGTCAACGTTATCACCACTAAATGAAACACCAGACAAGGAAGAGCAGAGAAATGAATTGACTTTCCCGAAGGAAGCGTCACAGCTGAGTGAAGCAGGAACACGATGTTTAGAAGAAACCTGGCCAGTACTGGAAAAGTAGCTCAGCAGTTAAAGGCACCTACCTGATGCTCTTCCAGAGGACAACAGTTCCTTTTCTAGCACCCGTGTTGACTGGCTCACAATGATCTGTTAACTCTCGCTCCAGGGAATCTGGTGCCCTCTTCTGGCCTCTGTGAATGTGCTGCTTACCTCTCTCTCTCTCTCTCTCTCTCTCTCTCTCTCTCTCTCTCTCTCTCTCATACAAGCACACACAAACACACACACACACTACATTTTAAAAAAATCCCTGCTGTGGGCTTAGCCATGTTCAAATTGATTTCTAGCATGGAAGTTGCTCAGGGGCGGGCCATCTAGGGTTAGTGCAGCGCTGCTTGCTAATGCCATCAAGTACTTTGGCTCCATCGACTTCTAACAGGAGGTGAAAATTAGCTTCTGGACTGCATTGCCATTGTTAAGACGTAGCTGCTGAAACTCCAGGTATCGAATGTAAACCGTGGCTAGAGAGACAGAGAAACGGCGAGAATGTGGAGTCCTGAGGCTTTGCTACTTTGGGAAGAAGTCCCTCATATTCCTATTTTCAGCTCAGCGGCCCTCATTGCAAAGGCAGGCCAGTTATGAGTCTTCAGCACATACTCGCGTGTATTGCATTGTTAATGTTCCAGAGAACAAACAAGCAAACATCTACTTTGATGTACAGAGTGGGTCCCTCATCTTCTTTGGTGTGTATGGTGGGTGCTCTCAGTGATAAGTGGCTTTTACAATGAGGCACTAGATAGGAAGCAAAGCCATAACTCAAAGCCGCATGGGACTGGACTTCTGGGCTACAGTCGCCTGGGAAATCCTGGGAGGGATTCTCCTTTACTGTTATATGGGGGCGGGGGGGAATGACAGACAACCAGAGAGACAGAGAGACTCTGTGAGAGCCTGACTAACTCTTGCTCATACTGTCAATTTCTCATAGCAGTCATATCTTAAAGTTGCAAGCCTGTGACCTAAAACCCATAGCCACATTTCAAACGCAGGTGAAATATTTTCTAAAACAAGCATTGCCTCAGCCATAAAACAACTTTTGGTAAAAATTTAAAAGATCAAAAAAAAAAAAACCCACAGTATATTTGACCACAGTGTGACTGAGTTAAGAAAGTACATAAAGGCAATTTGTGCAATTCATAATTATATATATAAATTAACAATATGCTTCTCAATAACCAGTAGGTCAAAAAATAAAACAACAAAAATTAGAAAACATTTTGAAAAAAGGGTAAAAATGACAGAATCTTTTATGCAGCAAATGCTACAGAATCTTCCAGAGGGAATTTGAAGAGATGATTAGGCCCATGTGAGTGGGTGGGTGCTGTTATCACAGTAGTGAGTTTCTGATGAAGGATGAGATGGGTTGTTTTTTTTTTTTTTAATTTCTCATGAGTTCATTGTCTTCTGCCATGTCCTTACACAGCAGAAAGGCCTCCACCGGATTCCCCTGCCTCCACCCTGCACCACCCTGTCTCTTGCTCTGCTCTTCATACCTTGTGCATTCTCGGGTATTCTGTTGTCGCTGCGTAGAGCCTACTGTACTCCTTACTTTCCTTGTGGTGATGACCAAACACTTGGCAGAAGGAACTTGACGGAGAAAAGGTTATTTTGGCTCATAGCTTTAGGGGATGATGACAATGAGAGTGGGGGGCAGCTGGTCCTGTTGCATCCTCAGTCAAAAGGCAGGGAGATGAATGGGTGTTCGGGTCACGTTCTCCTTTCACACCTAGTCCTGGAGCCCAGCCCATGGGAGGGTGCTGCCTACAGTTAGAGCGGGTCTCTGATCTTAAGTTAAATCTTCTGGAGACACTATCATAGACCTGTCCTTGGATTTGATCTCCACAGTGATACTCAATCCAGTCAAACAGACAGTGAAAATTAGCCACCATATACACATACATACATACATTCAATATTGGTATATTGTATGTCAATAAGCCTGCTAAAGTTAACATAGAGTGGGCTGGATAGATGGTTCGGTGGGTAAAGCACTTGCCATGCCAGCATGAGAACTAGAGTTTGTCCACATGAATGTCATGGGCCTGGGAACCCACGGTGTAACCCTGGTGATGGGAAAGGGACAAGGAGATCTCCTGAGAGAACAGGACAGCTAGACTAGCCAACTGGGATAGCTCCAGGTTCAAGTGAGAAACCCTGCCTCAATATATAAGTGGAGGGAGACTGGAAAGACACTGAGTATATGCCTTCCAAACATGTAAATCACACATATATGAACATACATATGTATACATACATACCACTTATGCACATATCTATACAAAAATTAAAATGATATTGTCTGGAAACATTTACTTAGTTTGAGTTCCTATTGCTGCAACAAAACACCATGACCAAAAGGAAGTTGGGGAGGAAAGGGTTTATTTGGCTTACACTTCTACATCACTGTTCATCACTGAAGGAAGTCAAGACAAGAACTCAAACGGGAAGAACCTGGAGGCAGGAGCTGATGCAGAGGCCACGGAGGGGTGCTGTTTACTGGCATGTTTCCCATGGCTTGCTCAAACTGCTTTCATATAGAACCCAGGACCACCAGCCAAGGGTGGTGCCATTCACAATGGGGTGATCATAAATTAAGAAAATAAAATGCCTTACAGCTGGATCTCATGGAGGCGTTTCCTCAGCTGAGGCTCCTTCCTCTCAGATGACTCCAGCTTGTGTCAAGTTGACATAAGACTATCCAGCACACCACTAATAGACTAAAGTTAACGAGCATTTTTGCCAATTATGGGAGCAAATTAGCTGGGGAAATCCACATCAAACACTCCATGTGCAAAAACGTATAGGAATTCACTCAATAAAGTACACGGAAAACATGCATTTCCGCAAGGCTGTTTACAACTTTAAATCCCGTTCTGGCGCCCCAGTCCTCAAGCAAAGTGCCTACAGCTGAGGGTCACCCCACACTACAGCGGAGGCTGTTAGCCTTTATTATCTCTCAGTTAGAAACCAGGTTTTCTGTGCCAGGAGATCTCACCCTTCCTCTGGACACAAAACAGCAATCAGATGCCCACTGCTTCCACCTCTAATTCCTAAATCTATTAAAGCACCACTTGCATTTTGCTTTCATCGCCTCCCCACTTGAACCAGGCACGAAATGGCAGCGATTAGATGTCATCTTGTGAGAAGTGGAGCAGCAAGGCGCTAACTGTCTGTGGATCTTCTGTGAGGACGCATTCCTCGGTGCACAATCCGGGTCCTGCTTTATAAAATTGCTTCCTCGCATATGCTTTTTTCCCCTAGATTAGAGAGATGGAACTAAACTCCTCATGAAAACCACAAGCGAAGAGTAAGCGGTGACAGTGGCTGTCGGGGTGTCTTTCTGAAGAGAGTTAGGCAACATCACACTTGCAATCGTGGAAGCCTCTGCAGCACGTGCTCCAGAAACCCGCTAGCGTGAACTCTGGACACCCCAGCTCCAGAGGGGCTCCCTCCTGATGTTCAGTTGGCACCGTCAGCACCCAACAGTGTGGCCTCCTAGAGAGGTCAGATTCTAATTTTGCAGGCAAGACATAGGAGAGATCTCCTCACCCAGCATCTCCAACCCTTTGCACATGGAACAAATAGATTCTGCTCCCTACCAAGAGACAGCCATGGCGGAGCAGAAATACACTTGCCTCCTCCTCCACCCTCTCCTCCCACAGCACTGAGATCCCAAAGATTAGTGCAGTCACACACCACACAGTGATAAACCACACAGCCCATGATGGCCCTCTAAGATCAAACCGCTTAGACACATCCGTGTAAACACAGGACACGGTATCTACCAAGTAATCAAACCAGCTAACAAAGTATCTCTCAAAACATCCCCACAGTTGTGTGTGACTTCCAGCTCTCCCCTCAGCTTTGCTTCCAAAGAGTTTTTTCTTTTGTTCTTTTTTAAACATTCTTTTTATTGTGTAACAGAATGGGTTTAATTAAGGTATTTTCAGACGTGTGTCATTACACTTTGTTTTTAACCATGGCCCAACTGTCCTCTCCTATGCCCCGCCCACTCTGGCTGGCTCCCTATCTTTCCCCAGGCAGTTTCTGTTTCTGCTGGAGTCCCCTTTGTGTCTCCTCAGCTCCTGAGACCTCTTCCTCCCCTCACATTACCCCTAGCTTCCACATACATAAATATACGCATGTGTAGCTGGAGAGCTGGCTCAACCACTAAGAGCACTTGTTGTTCATGCAGAGGACACAAGTACAGTGCCCAACACCCATGTTAGGTTGCATACAACCACCTATAACCCCAGCTCCAGAGGACCTGAAGTCCTGCAAGCACACCTGCACCCATGCACACACCACACTGCCCAAACACACACACACACACCACACACAAACACACAGGCATACACACTCATAATTAAAGTTTTTAATTCTTCAAAAATAAAGCAAATAAATGCACACGTGTTCTCCCCTCCTCTGTGTGTGTGAGTGTACCATTTAAACCTAGGGTTCTTCACATGGAAGAAAGCATGTGGTTCTTGTCTTTCTGCTCTGACTGAGTTCACTTAGCATAGCTGTAATGCCCTGTCTATTTAAGAGACAAGCCACGCCCACTCCCTTCCTGCTTGCAGCCTTAGCCTCTCCTCTTTCTGTCCCTCTCTCAGAGAGGCAGCTTCTGACTCTCCTTTCTCCCCCCTTTCTCTCTCTCTTTCTCTTCTCTTCTCTCCTTTCCCTTCCCCTCCATAACCCACCTGCCACCTTCATTCGCGGACCTGCCACGTGGTCTCATGCACCATCCTGCAGCAAGCTGCAGGGGACTCCCAGCAAACCCATTACGATAGCAATCTCCAGTCTCATTCATCACACGCCTGACCTGACATGAAACATTTCATAGTGGCTTCTGGGCAGAATCTGCTGTCTACACTTCACAGCACTTCCTCTGTTTTCTGTTTTGTTTTTTTTTTTTCTTTGCCTTGTCAGGTTGGATTGGGAGCTTGTTATCACAATGTAGTGAGTCATTACTCCTTCAAGACCAGTCCAAAAGAGGAAGGGAAAACCTGTCTGGGGAGGAAGAAATGCATTTCCACAGCCGAGAGTGAGATAATAGAATTCAAGACACATTACCTCGATTCTGTTTTTAAAAGTAAGTGAGGCGGGAAGCTCAGACTACTATACTCAGAAAAACTTTCAATCACCATAGAAGGACAAAACAGGATATTCCATGACAAATCCAGATTTAACCAATACCTAGCCACAAAGCCAGCCCTACACAAAGTACTAGAAGGAAAACTCCAACCCAAGGAAGTTGGCTACATCAACAAAAACACAGACAATTGATGATCTCACAGGAGCAAATCCCAAAGAAGGGAAAAACACACAAATTAGCATCACCAACAACAAAAACAAAATTAACAGGATATAGCAACCACTGGTCATTAATATGCCTTAATATAAATGGACTCAACTCACCTATAAAAAGACAGAGGCTAACAGATTGGATACGAAAAAAGAATCCATCCTTCTGATGCATAGATGTCTGTTTTTGAGGTTGAGGTGTGTTTCTTGTATTCATCCTCAACCTCAAAAACAGACATCACCTCAGAGTAAAGTGTTGAAAAAAAATTCCAATCAAATAAACCTAAGAAACAAGCTGGAGTAGCTATCATAATAGCTAACAAAATAGACATCAAACTAAAATCAATCAAGAGAGACAAAGAAGGGCATTTCATATTAGTGACAGGAAAAATCCATCAAGAGGAAATCTCAATACTGAACATCTATGCCCCAAATACAAGGGCACTCTCATATGTAAAAGAAACACTTCTAAAGCTTAAATCATACATTAAACCCCACACACTGATAGTGGGAGATTTCAGCACTCCTCCAATGGACAGGTCAGTCAGACAAAAAATGAACAGAGAAATAAGGGAACTAGCAGATGTTATGACTCAAATGGACTTAACAGACATCTATAGAATATTCCATCCAAACATAAAATAATATACCTTCTTCTCAGCACCTCATGGAACCTTCTCAAAAATTAACCACATACATGGTAACAAAACAAACCTCAGCAGATACAAAAAAAAATGGAATAACCCCATGTATCTTATCAGATCACCATGGCTTAAAACTAGAATTCAACAGCAATACTAATTCCAGAAAGCTAACAAACACATGGAAATTAAACAATGCTCACCTGAATCATCAATGGGTCAAGGAAGAAATAAAGGGAGAAATTAATGACTTCCTAAAATTCACTGAAAATGATCACACAACATACCCAAATTTATGAGACACAATAAAGGCAGTGTTAAGAGGAAAGTTCATAGCACTAAATGCCTACATAAAGAAGCTGGAAAAATCCCAACTAGTGAATTAACAGAACATTTGAAAACTTTAGAACAAAAAGAAGCAAACTCACCCAAGAGAACTAGATGACAGGAAATAATCAAATTGAGAGCTGAAATCAACAAAGTCTCCCAAACAAAAAAAAAAGCCCAGGACCAGATGGTTTCAGCTCAGAATTCTATAAGATTTTCAAAGAAGAACTAATACCAATACTCCTCAAATTGTTCCACACAATAAAAACAGAAGGAACACTGACAAACTCTTTTTATGAGGCTACAATTACCCGATACCCATACTACATAAAGACATTATTAAGGAAGAGAATTACAGATCAGTCTCACTCATGAACACTGATGCAAAAATACTAAATAAAATACTGGCAAATTGAATCCAAGAATACATCAGAACCGTCATCCTCCATGATCAAGTTGGCTTCATCCCAGAGATGCAGGGATGGTTCAACATATGAAAATCTCTCAACATAATCCACCATATAAACAAACTGAAAAATAAAAACCATATGATCATCTCATTAGATGCCAAAAAAGCTATCGACAAAATACAACATCCCTTCATGATAAAGGTCTCGGAGAGAGCAGGGATACAAGGAACATACCTAAACATAATAAAGACAATATACAGCAAGCTAACAGCCAACATCAAATTCACAGCAATGGAGAGAAACTCACAGGGAACCCACTGAAATCAGGAACAAGACAAGGTTGTCCACTCTCTCCATATCTCTTCAATATAGTTCTTGAGGTCCTAGCTAGAGCAATAAGACAACAAAAGAAGATCAAGGGGAATCAAATCAGAAAAGAAGTCAAACTCTCACTATTTGATGATGATATGATAGTTTACATAAGTGACCCCAAAGATTCTACCAAAGAATTTCTACAACTCCTAAACACTTTCAGTAATTAGCAGGATAGAAGATTAACTCAAAAAGAATCAGTAGCCCTCCTGTACACAGATGATAAAAAGGGCTGGGGAAGAAATCAGAGAAATATCACCCTTCACAATAGCCACAGATAGCATAAAATATCTAGGAGTAACTCTAACCAAACAAGTGGAAGATTTGTATGATAAGAACTTTAAATCTTTAAAGAAAGAAATTGAAGAAGATACCAGAAAGTGGAAAGAAATTCCATGCTCTTGGGTATGTAGAATTGACATAGTAAAAACGGCAATCTTACCAAAAGCAATCTACAGATTCAATGCAGTGTCTATCAAAATCCCAGCAAAATTCTTCACAGAACTCCAAAGAATGGTACTCAACTTCATATGGAAAAGCAAAAAACATCCGGATAGCCAAAATAATCCTGTACAAGAAAAGAATTTCTGGAGGCATCACAATCCCTGAGTTCAAACTCTACTACAGAGCTACAGTACTAAAAACAGCTGGGTATTGCCATAAAAACAGATAGGAGGACCAATAGAACCAAATCAAAGACCCAGTTATTAATCCACACACTTTCGAAAACCTGATTTTTGACAAAGAAGCAAAAAAATATCAAATGGAAAAAAGAAAGCATATTTAACAAATGGTGCTGGCATAACTGGATATCAACATGTAGAAGAATGAAAATAGATCCATATCTATCACCATGCAAAAAACTCAAGTCTAAATGGATCAAAGACCTCAATATAAAGACAGCCACATTGAACCTCGTAGAAGAGAAAGTGGGAAGTACACTTGAACACATTGGAACAGGAGATCACTTCCTAAATAGAACTCCAGCAGCACAGACACTGAGAGAGAGAAACAATTAATAAATGGGACCTCCTGAAACTGAGAAGCTGCTGTAAGGCAAAGGACATGGTCAACAAGACAAAATGACAGCCTATAGAATGGGAAAAGAACTTCACTAACCCCACATCAGACAGAGCTCTGATCTCCAAAATATACAAAGAACTCAAGAAATTGGTCATCAAAAGAACAAATAATCCAATAAAAAAATGGAGTACAGACCTAAACAGAGAACTCTCAACAGAGGAATCTAAAATGGCTGAAAGACACTTAAGGAAATGCTCAACATCCTTAGTCATCAGAGAAATGCAAATCAAAACAACTCTGAGATTTCATCTTACACCTGTAAGAATGGCCAAGATCAAAAACACTGATGACAACTTATGCTGGAAAGGATGTGGGGTAAAGGGAACACTCCTGCATTGCTGATGGGAGTGCAAGCTGGTACAGTCCCTTTGGATGTCAGTGTGGCGATTTCTCAGAAAATTAGGAAACCACCTTTCTCAAGACCCAGCAAAACCACTTTTGGGTATATATCCAAAGGATGCTCAACTGTGCCACAAGGACATGTGCTCAACTATGTTCATAGCAGCATTGTTTGTCATAGCCAGAACCTGGAAACAACCTAAATGTCCCTTGACCGAAGAATGAATAAGGAAAATGTGGTACATTTACACAATGGAGTACTACACAGAAGAAAAAATAACGACATCTTAAAATTTGCAGGCAAATGGATGGAGCTAGAAAAAATCATTTTGAGTGAGGTAACCGAGACCCAGAAAGACAATTATCATAGGTACTCACTCATAAGTGGCTTTTAAATATAAAGCAAAGAAAGCCAGCCTACAAATCACAATTCCAGAGAACCTAGACAACAATGAGGACTCTAAGAGAGACATACATGGATCTAATCTACATGAGAAGTAGAAAAAGACAAGATCTCCTGAGTAAATTGGGAGCATGGGGACCTTGGGGGAGGGTTGAAGGGGAGGGGAGAGACAGGGAGTGGAGCAAAGAAAAATGTAGAGCTCAATAAAAATCAATTAAAAAAAAAGTAAGTGAGGCAGGAAAATCACGGTGCCCCCTTTCTCTCTGGTGTGCTTTTTATTAACTGTCAATTTAGAGGACTTTCAATATGTGTTTGGAAGAGAAGAACTCATTCAGTATGCTTATAAGTAAAACGTAAATCTTAGTTTCCAGAAAAAAAAAAGATGTATAAAAAGGAATCCTGAGCTATCCATGCTATTAATTAGATATATTTGGGCACACACATACAGACACAGACACACACACGCACATGTGTGTCTTGTGTGTGCATGTGTGTGTGTGAATGTTGTAAATATATGTATATATTAGTATATCTGTTATATATGTATAAATAAATAAGCACACACACAAATGCATGCATGCATACATACTCATTTATCTGCAGTGTAGAGTGCTGGGAGAGGAATCAGGTAATGCCATAACTTCAATGTGACAATTAGGCAGCATTTCGTTCCAGAATTCAGTTAGAAGAGCAGCTAAAGACAGAGGCGGGCTTTGCTGCTGTTTCCTGTTTGTACTAGAGAAGAAGGGCTTGCCCAGTGAATGGTGGCGGCAGGAGTTAGTCGCCAGGGCTGCTCTGTCATTCTAGGAGATACACCCACACCCATGTACTTCATTGTCACAGAGAGTTCGTGCCTTACATATGGTCACCCCTCTTCTTCGCAGCTGAGATTATTAGAATTAAGGAAAAGTGGCCAGGACCCCAGAGCCAAGCATGGCAGGCAGGAATGCATACCCAGATGGTCTCAGTCAAGACTCTGATGGAGAGTCTGTGCTCCATCTGTTTTTAAAATTAAATCACAGGTTTCAGCCTCCAATCGGAGAACAGCTTGTGTTGGCAAACCATTCTATGGACAACAATGACAAAGACAAGATTAAATAGAAAACAGCTGTAGAAGACACAAAGGACGCTGGGAGGAAAGTAGGGTGGTCCCAGAGAGGTCGTGAGGAAGGAGGACCCTGCTGCTCCGAGATACATGCTCTCCCACACTTCCCCTGAACACCTTCCGAGTCTCCAACTGTGGAACAGATGGAGCCAAACCACAAAGATACACCCAGAGGAGGGGGAAAAACTGAAATATAAAAACAATGCTAAAAAGGAAAGACCCACATCCTGGCTGACCCCTGAACTCTGTGCTTCTGAAGATGCCACATAAACCCGGGGAGACCCGATGCAAGAGACCTACGGGAGGTAGGGAGACCTACGGGAAATCGAAGGACCATCCTACAAAGATCAAGTGTGCTAGTCAGTGCCTGTCATTGATCAGTTTACAATGAGAAACTGGGCTCATAACTTGGGAGATTCCAGTCCTAGGTAGCTGTCCCTGTTGCTTTCGGATCTATGACAAGGGAGTATGTTATGGTTGGAGCACCTGATGCAGCAATGGCCTTTGGGAGTACATCTCCAATGACCCACAGATCTCCCGGGAGGCCACTCCTCTACCTCCTCTACAGACCCTACTCCCTCCCAACAACTCCACTCTGTCAGATCAAAATGACAGCAGAGTTGACACAGCTCCAGATTGGAAGGACAAGGACCCAAACGAGTCATGTCTGTCCACAGCACCTCTGGGGTGTATGGAAGGCAACAGACCAGATCTGCCAGAGAATCTGTTAGCACCCCTAATTTTTTAACTTAATGCCTAGATCAGCAGGGAAAACACCCCAGAGAGCACAGACTAAGAAGACCCACTGTCTTTGAAGAGTGAGTTGGGTTATAAGAAATGTCTAGACATACCTAAGGATGAGCATGTGACACATCGAAGAGCCATGACCTTCAGGAGCCTCACCCAACTCACTGTCACCAACCAAGTCAGTCAGTGTTTGGCCGATTCTCAAAGCCATCCAATGAGGTTCATGATCATTTAAACATCTCTCTGGCTGGACAAAGCACATTTGGGGTTAGAAATCTCCAGCCATTCACTAAGGAGTTTCTGACATACTATCACTGCCAAACTCACCACACATGTGCAAGTCCTTGTTCTGTGTAAAGGCAGATAATTTTGCTTAAACATCTGTCTCCTGTGATGGAGTAAAAGTTTTCCTATGAGGCTTCTCTGGATTCTAGACTTCCTCTCAACCTTGAAGAAAGAGTGTGGACTCAGCACAAGCCAGAGGAGAGTGACAGGCAGCAGGTAGGTGATTGGGGCAAGTGGCTTTTCCACAGAGCTGCTCCCTAGCCAGACTGAGCAGTCTCCTATGTCCCTCTCAGGCCAGCCAAGGGCTTCTTCCCTCTAGCCTGTCCCCAGACACCACAGCCTCACAGAGGCCCATTTGCTTTTTGTCAAGGACTATGGTAGGTGACTCTCTTGTGATAGAACTTCTTAATATAGTCACCTTTGGTAAGAATCCAGGTGCACTGCACACTGCACAAAGCACAGTCAGAGACTCATACATGAGAACTGAGAAGAGAAAGAGAAAGAATGGGAAGGTGGAAGGAGGTAGAGAGAAAGGAAGGGAAGATAGGAGGAGAGAGAAGAGGAAGGAGGAATGGAGGAATGGGGGAGC
>PVIU01021050.1:0-32492 GCA_004026605.1 Ondatra zibethicus | reverse complement strand
CAGGGACCTTACCACCAGGCTTGCACAACCTTACCAGTGTGAGCCGCCTCTGATCTCAGCACAGGAAGAGAGAGTGCTGGGGAACCAATGCCCCACCTAGGAAAGGGCGATCTTGCGGGGGGTGGGAGGTGGGGTGGGGGTGCAGTGTCCCGTGAAACAAAGAGGCCCGACCCGTGGGGATCTTACCGCCAGGCAGGCACAGCCCTACCAGTGTGCACCTCCGATCTCAGCACAGGAAGAGAGAGTGCTGTGGTACCATCCCCACTGAGGAAAGTCTCATCTTGACTTTCTTAACACAGGCAAGTTTGCTAATCACATTGGCTGCACATCTACAGAATCAGGGTGTGAAAATGTGCTTCAATTATTGAGGATGTTGAGTGTACTTGCATCAATTACTTTTCTCATTGCTGTTACAAAATACCTGAGAAAAAGAGCTTAAAGAGAGGAAATATTTATTTTCTCCCAAGGTTTCAGAGGGTTTAATCCAACATGGTATAGAAGGTATGATACAGAAGGTCTGTCTATTCTTGCTATGGTGGGTCAGGAAGCAGAGAGAAGGATCATACGAAGTCAGGTAAAAGTATGGTCCCCACAGCCATATCTTCATGGCCTATTCATTTTAGTGATATTCCTGTTCTTTACCACTCCCAAATAATGTCATGATTTTATGAATCTGTCTAAGAAGTATTCAACTCATGAGGATCTGAGCCCTCAGGATCTAATCATGCCCTCACTGACTCACACAGAAGTGGGTTTCACTAGTCCCCTAGACTTTCATGATCCAATCAAGTCAATAATCAAAATTTACTATCATTCATATTATGCATGAAGTTAGACCATATTTGAAAGAATATATCCATCTACATCTGTAAAACTGATTCCTGTGAGCTATTCACACAGTTTTACTTCAGTGAAAGAATGATTCTACACCTTGTGGCAGGTTCAGTTGTGTGCACCTCTTTCTTTTGATTCAACATGGTTGTGTCTCTATCTAGAATCCATGTGTTGGACGAGGCTGCTTGTTGGTTTCTGGCCTCCTGGCTAGCTTAGACCTGAAATAAACACACAGAAACCAGATTATTTAAATCACTGCTTGGCCCATTAGTCTAGCTTCTTATTGGCTAACTCTTACATATTAATTTAACACATTTATATTAATCTGTATATCACCACATGGATGTGGCTTACCAGGTAAAGTTCCCAGTGTCTATCTTCGGAGGTTCAAAGGCTTCTCTCTGACTCTGTCCTTCTTTCTCTCAGTATTCAACCTAGCTTTCCCTGCCTACCTAAGTTCTACCTTACTATAGGTCCAAAGCAGATTTTTTATTCATTAATGGTAATCAGAGCATACAGCGGGCAATCCCACACCATCCATGACTCTTATAATGCTTCCAAATTTCATTTCTTCAAAATGTCCATTGGTTGTGTTTCTTAGAATCGTCAAGTATTCATCAAAATAGCAAGCATAAGCTTTCTAAATAACATACTTTTATAATTTATATTTGTTTACATTTTGTTTACTCTCCTAATATCTTTATCTTTTTATGCTGCCTTTTCAATATATTAATACTGTTTGCATCTGTCACAATCACAAGAAAAATATGCACATTACTGTTATTTATTATACTGGGTATCAGTGTTCAAGTCATTACTACTATTGGAATTATGCTTCTTCAAAAATGTTGTTACAATACTATCAAGGCATTGCATGAGAACCTATAAGTTCCTAAGAACAAATAGCCTAGTTCATCTCTGTCCCCACCTTTAACTGTCTCACTTGAAGGATCAAAGTATACCACTTCCCCCAAGCCTGCGATGAAAAATTAAAATATTTACTGTGCATTTCACATAAGATATCTTTGAACAAAGCATGCTCTGCAAGCTTTCCTCACTAGCCTGATTGTTTCTTTCCTCATATGCAGTTTTAAGAATGAATTTGAGGTACTGTAAATAACAGCACATCTTAACAGCACACATGCACGCACACACACACACAGACACAGAAAGAGAGAGAGAGAGAGAGAGAGAGAGAGAGAGAGAACCCTGTTTCTGGAATGTGCTAAACTTCCTGGTGTTCTTCCTGAAAGAAGGGTATTAATGATTTAATATCATGACAAATTAATCTCACCCATTAAAAGATTTATTTAGATATAGTACACTTGTGTCCATCCTAAATTTACCTATTGTTTATATTCTCTGATTCTGAGTGCAGTTTGGGACTTTGAAGAGTTCTGATATAGGAACCAACAGAAGATGACATTACTGAAGTATTAAGAACTTAAGTAAATACTTAAAGATGGTTTCAACAAATATCATTGTGAATAAGGTAATTCAAAAATAGTAATGTCCATAATTTAATTGATATCATAGCAGTTCATATATATATATATATATATATATATATATATATCCTACTCAATTAATACGTGTGACAGCTCAAGTCCCATGACTTAGACCTTGAGACATATTTACATTTGGATCTGATGGGAAGTCCTTTGGGGATTAACAAATATGGGGGAATGAAGGAAGAAAGAACAGACATTATTTCTATTGAGTTGAGAAGTAAATACAGCAATTGATTCAAATAACTGTATAGGGTTCTGATAGTCATCAGAACATTTGGGATGAGCCAAAAGAATTTTCATAAGTTGAAGGTAGCATGTAGAACCTTTATGCATTAAGATAGATTTATCATTGAAGGTCATTTCCCCACATGAAGAGACTATGTCCTTGCATGAAGCATAGGTTTTTTGTTTTGTTTTGTTTTGTTTTGTTTTGTTTTTTGCCCAAAGGTAATTTTTAGAATGGGTTATAGCAGAAAGCTGTCAGGTCTTAACATTCCTTCAAACCGAGAGAATAAGTACTTCATCCTGAAGGTAATATTAGCAGCACACTACTACATCCACTCTCATGCTTATAATATGTAAAGAAGCAACCCTGGGGGCTGGAGAGATGGCTCAGTGGTTAAGAGCACTGGCTGCTCTTCCAGAGATCATGAGTTCAATTCCCAGCAACCACATGGTGGCTCACAACCATCTGTAATGAGATCTGGCGCCCTCCTCTGGCATGTGGGCATACATGGAGGCAGAATGTTGTATACATATAAATAAATCTTTAAAGAAAAAAAAAAGAAGCATCCCTGAAACAATGAAGGACATTTGGCTCTGTACTCTCTTCTTAATATCTGTGGAGGTCTTATTCTATAGGCAGTTCCTTTTCTGAGCCACTTTGTGATATACAGAAAAAGACATTGCAGGAATGTCAAGCAGTTGTTGATTTCTCAGACTATCAGTGAATTTTCATGAATATATATTACTTTTTCATGCAAACTCATGCTTCATCTTGGGGGAAATAATGCTATATAGTTCGGAGGAACTGATTGCTTTCTACTAAAAAAGATGTATTCTGCACAGCAAAAATATCCCACAAATTGAAAACAGAAGACCTTGTTATTACTGCAGACATCAAACATTTTGTGAATACCTCTATTGTTGTATCTTCACAATTTGTTATCAGTACTAATTTTTCTAAGATAAAGGTAATTCCCTTATCTGTTTATTAGTACTTATTTGGTTATAAAGAACTTACTATGTATGAAACACAATGCTAATTGATCCACAAATCGTAATTTAGTTTATTCTCATGACCATATCATTTGTGTAAAACCATTTAATCCATTTTACTGATTAACATGTCAAGGCATACAGAAAGTTAAGGGCTTCACACAGCTTGGAAGCAGTGGATAGGACTGTGATTTCAAGCTATTTAATCTGTTTCTGGAACCTGCTTTTTACCCTTACACTATATTATCTCTAAAAGTCATATGGTGGTACCATGTGTCTTCTGGAAACATATGAAAAAATGGATATGAATTCCTAGATGTGAGTGCTCTCTTTGTCATCCTTGATGCTAATGGACAATATGTTAATTGTATGAGGTTCCAGACAGTAGTGTCTCTTAGATTTGTGTTAGCATGTGTGCTCTGGAAGGCAGGGGAAGATGGTAATGACAGTAAAGGTATAAGCAGGAAGCACATAGGCAGTGTGTATTTATTGTGTGTGCTTGTTGCTGTTCATATAGCAATCAGAGGACAACTTGTGGAAGCTACTTCTCTCCTTCCACATTGTGGGTTTTTAGGATGGATCTGGATATACACCTGGTTTGGCAGTAAGAAACGTTCTTTACATCCTGAGCCATTTCACTGGCCCAGAAAAGAGTTTTATAAATATGGAATTTACTACATAGAATAATAATAATATAAACTTTCTATGTGTGAAATACATATTATAGTATTCTAGGAAGCATATTATTATGCCAAGATTGCATCATAGAATATCATGAAGTCCATACTTATATCAAAGTCTTTTTATGTGGTCCAAAATTATTCTGCATGTGGAAAGATACCTTAAAGCATTTCTATACAATGCAGATTAATCACAAAACCCTATCAACATAATCTCCTGTCCCATGTGATGCTTTTAAGAATTTCTGGTCAAAATTGTAATCCATTTATCCAGACCATAACATGGTAATAATTTATATTTTTCACTAAGTTCAATTCCTTTTGCAAAATATATTAGAGTTATTTCCCAATTCCATTCTTTTTAATGTTTTCTTTCAAGACAGGATCGCATACTATAGCTTACTGGCCTAGAACTTACTATGTAGCCCAGGTTTGCCTCAAACTCATGGCAAACCTCATGCCTCAGTCTCCCAAGTTCTGGGGTTCAGGGATTTCAGGCATTAGCCAACACCCTCAGCTTCTCTCCCAATTTCTTCTTAGTTGAATTGTTTTGAGACAGTGTCTCACTATGTAGCCCTGGATGGCCTGAAACTCACAGAGAGGTGCCTGCCACTGCCTCCCAAATTCTGGGACTAAAAGCATACACCAATATGCCTGACTTTTCCAATTTCATCTTAAATATCATTAATGTTCTCCAATTATTTCCACAAATACTGCTAGCTGCATTCATATCAATGGGGATGCCTGATTTATTTCTCTCATGTCACAGTTTTTGGAAAATAACTTATGTAGAACTATCTTAGAATTCGTGACACAGGCTTCTATGACACAGGCAGAAGGATTGTTCATTACTCTTAGACCACTGTCTCAGTTTCACACTGTAAAGTACAAATTGTTTCCCTTCAGGACCGGATGTCTGCCTGGGAATGGGGGCTCACTGCCAATACCCACCTAACCTCATAAGACAGGAAAGCATAGTTTTAGCCTGGAAAAAGAATCCAAATTCAAGAACCAAAATCCCAAGTATGCTTCCAACTGGGTACAGGAGGCTTTCGAACTGTTGTTAAGTCAGAGATCCAAAGGTCAGATCATTTCCAATCAAGGATGACTTGAGTTTGAAAAAGAAAAGTGAGAATTGAGCTGTTACTTCTGCATCCAGTTGGAAGAGTTTGCTGAACTCAATGAGCTATATAGGAGAACTGTGCAGAAATAGGACCAGGGCCTCTATGCTCACTCTTCCTTCTGTTCTAAAAAGTCACCTTTAACCTAGACCGTGTTACCAAGTATTCATTCCACCTTGTTGAAGGATTTTTGTTTATTTTTTGAGACAAGGTCTCGCTTCATAGCCCAGGCAGGCCCTTAACTTGAAACCCCTCTGCCTTTGTCTGCAGAGAGTTGGGGTTACAGGTGTGTGCCACCCCACCTGGCACTCTATCCAAATTTTATGCTCATGTCGCTTATCACAAACAGCTGCTCTTTTTCTCAAATACTATCTCTTTCTCCGTTGATTTTTTATTTTGCTTGCTTGATTGACTATCGCTCCTCTCCTAATAAAATGTGAACTCCACGAACGTAGGACATTTTATTTAGCTCATTGATGCATCTACTGCTCGTACAAAATGCCTTTGGAAGCAACAAGTGCCAGCTAATGTTTGAATGAACAAACAAATGCATTGATGAGTGCATGTTTGCACTATGAGTACCAGGTGGCTAATATCACTTCTGCTTTAATTGTACTGTCTATGTGATGAATTTGTATTTTGTCACTTTGTGGTTTTGTTCATTTGTAAATCTATTTATTCATGTTAAAAAGAAATCTATATTAGCAACTTTTCATATCTACTGTTCAGTGTTCAGACCTTATATATACTGGTTAGGTTTCTATTGCTGTGATAAACACCATGACCAAAACCATCTTACAGGAGGAAAGGATTTCTTTCTTCTTACAACTTGCAGATAACAAATCTGTCCTGGAGGGAAGTCAGAGCAGGAACTCAAAGCAGGAACCTGGAGTCCTGCTGCTTATTGGCTTGCTTCCCCTGGCCACCTGCCCCGGGGATGAAACTGCCTACTTTGGACTTGGCCCTCCCACATCAATCATTAATCAAGAAAATGCGTCATGGGCTTGCCCATGGGCCAATCTGACTGGTATATTTTATCAGTTAAAGTTCTTCTTCCCAGATAACCCTTGATTGTTTCAAGTAGACAAACAACAACTGCACAGCAACAACTATCCAGTACACTGTATATTTAAATAACACAATAAAAATTGTAAAGACAATAGTGGAGGTGATTCCTTCCTCATAAACGACAAGGTTAGGACTTAGAAAACAGTTGGCTGTCTACCAAGGCTCAGAGAACATCACAAAAGAGAGGGTAGAAGAATATAATATAATATAACATAACATAATAAAATAATAATAGAATGTAATATAAGCTGAGAGGAGTGCTATGAGAGTTGTCTTCTGGATATATACACCACACTCATGAATTCAGAGCAGCTATGGCCATCTGCACAAGATGGGCCTGTCAATTTTGCAGAATGTGGTAAGGGGCTTATGAGGCTCCACCCCTCCCTTAGGATTATTGGCAGTTGATGGTTACTGGGAGGAGGAGAATCACTTCCTTCAGTGGTGTAATCACTGGTAAGTTTACACAGGCTCCAAGCCTCTACATGTGCTCACATAAACAACCCTCATTAAACTCACTGGGTAACACACACACACACACACACACACACACACACACACACACACACACACTAAGAAAACAAAATATAAAACAACAAAAAGATGTTAAAGTAAAAGGCTTGCTGGGAAGAGTGGGGTTTAGTAGAGTGCAGTTGTGACGAGAGAGTGTAACAAGGGGTGAAAAAAGACTAAAATACCTTATATACATGTATGAAGTTGTCAAAACCTAAAAATACAGGCTGAAGAAATGGCTCGGCTGTTAAAAGCTCTCCTTGAAAGGACCTGATTCTACCTTCTAGCACCTACATAGCAGCTCACAACCATCTGTAAGTTCCGTTCCAGGGCATCTGATGGCCTCATCTGGCTTCAGCAGGTACTTCGTACACATGGTGCTCAGACACATGTTCAGGCAAAACATCCATACACACAAAATTAAAAGAAAATTTCAAAGTAGATAATTGACTTTTGAGATTGTTAGGAGGGGGTTCCTGTTGGTTGAGACCCTCTGATTTCATGGCTCTACTTAATATTTCAAGTTCCCTGTACCCCAGCTTGGGCATCAAGAATCCTTCAGAAGAAATAGCATGTGGACTATTGAGTAGCATTTTCACAGAAGCACAAAGCACTATTACTAAAGCAGCTTTTCCATTCCCTGCCCATTAGTATGACTCAAAATCTGCCACAGCTTTAAGAATCCATCTTTTAAATAAGGTCTCATTTCTGTGAAATTGTAGCTGTTGTAAAGCACATGCAGAAGTTTCCACAGTAGTATATGTTTCCCCCTTAAGTGGATAGGTACAACTATTAGGTAGTTGTTGAATGCACAGAAAAATCTATTGTTCTGGGGGTGATTTCCCTACCACTTGTTTCATCCCAAATTGTTTCAATGGTGCTATTTCTATGTTTGAAATGCTTCGTAAGTTCTCTTTTATTTTGTTTTTATAGCTATTTATTTGATTACTTCAGAAAGTCGAGGACAATGCTTTCAAATGTAGAAGGAATTCTACCCTTTTGATGGCACTTTATAAATATGCTTTTTCAACTTTAGTTTTAGAGGCAGGAATTTGGTGGTTTTTGTAATGGTTACCCTCTATCCTCTGACTATTCTGACATGAACCATAAATATCATATACAGCAATTCTCAATATCTTCCTGTAGCCAAAAAAAGAACTATTCTGGACCTTAAATCTCAGAAATGTGAGGAGGAAATCTATCTGCTACTATGAGGAAGAAAGAAAGATTCTTTGGTTCCTATTAGAAGGATAGATTGCTGATGGAGGGATTTCCTCTTTCTCTCTATCCCCTTTTAGATGCACAAGATACTTATTTTTGCCAGATTCTGTCAGTAAAGACAGAAAAAAAATCAGTCATAACAAAACTGGATTCATTCATAGTTTTTACGATGAAATTCCTTCTTTCTGCAGCTAAGATTCACCTTTTAGTACGTGTGTCATATTTTTTGGATCTGTTAATGTGTTCCAAAAATTCACTCCCATGTTGCCTAGATTCCACCCATTCCATGGCACTCACTGTTGTTGAGCAGAGTTATCAGGGGATTTTAGGTAACTGCAAGAATGACCTCAAAGGGGATTATGGGACCATTGTGTCTTCCTCTTTCTCTCTTTGCTTCGCAGCCTCTATGATATCAGTGGCTTTATTTACAATGGACCAATGAACCACTTGCTGTAGGTACCTTAGTGTTGGTACCAAGACAACAGGGCCAAGTGATCATGAATTGAGACCCCTGGAACTGTGAGCCCAAATAAATCTTTCTTCCTTATAAGTTAATTATCTTGGGTATTTGTTAAAATATAATAAAGCTGACTAACACATACATAAAATTCAAATAAAATAATTTACATCATCATGTCATCACCTTTTAGGTCTGCGAGGTTGGTTCATGAATGTTTAGTGGCAGTCTTCGGTCCTTTTGAGAATGCCTATGAAACAGAGAGCAAATATAAAATTTATTTATACTACTGTACTTTCTCTTTCTCAGTGTGTCTCATAGAAGGGATGAGATTTAATTAAATGTGTCTATCTAACTCCTAGCCAACCATAGTCATTATTATAATCATAAAACTACTTATAGAAAAAGGCATGGGCTGGAATAGTTGTGTATACCTTTAAATACAGAACTTGGGAGGGAGAGACGAGCCTCTCTGTCTCTATGGTTTTTAGGGCAGCCTGGTTTACATAGCAAGTTCCAGTCCAGCCAGAAATACATAGTGGGACCTTGTTTCAAAAAATAAAAAAAAAATGAAAGAAAATAAAGAAAGGAAGGAAGGAAAAGAAAGAAAGGAAGGAAGAGAGATAGAGAGATAGAGAAAGAGAGAGAGAGAGAGAAACAAAGGCAACTTAAAACTACTAAGGTCTTAGCATGTGCAATGATTTATGATAACATTGTTTCTTCTTATTTTTTAATAGTTTCTAACATGTTTATCACACATTTTCATTGAATGATCTTTTAGCAAACATTTCAACTAGGTATCCACTAGAAAGTCTTGGCATTTTAGGATCCTTTCTGCTGATGAAATGAATATCACATTTATTTCCTGGAGATCAGGAATCCAGCACAACTTAGCTTTTACACATGGATAACAGGGTCTGATGGTTAATTTCATTAAAATCATGAAAGGAGACAATCTGCTAGGATGGCAGAAGTCACAATTATATGTGCCTTAATTGTGGAAGTGGCATCCCCATCATCTTTGTCATATTGTATTGGTTGAAAGAAAGTCATGTGTCTTTCCTACACTTAAGTGAATAACCCAAAAAAGTGAGTATCAGAGGTTTCTTGGAAACAAAGAAAAATATTTTAAACTTAACTAATGAAAACTGAAAATCAACACAATTACCAAATATATTCAGTAGCAACAGATACTACTGGCATCTCCTTGAAAGTATTCTATACCCAAGTAACTTTAGTATATCCTTATTTAACTGCTAATGTGACTTAGATATTGAAGTTTCTTTCTGAAAAGCTCATATGTGGAAGACCTGATTTTCAGGCAGTCATGATTGGATTCTGAGAGTGCTGTTGTATTAATCCATTGATTAGGCCATGCATTAAAGGGCTATTAGGGGTTAGGATCTAGGTGGAGGAATTAGGTATCTCAAGACACCACTAGTAGGAGGCAGAGAAAGCTAACTAGGAAAAGCTTGGGCTTTTGAAGGCCCACCCACAGTGTCATGCCGCTCCAACAAGGCCACCCTCCCAATCCTTTCCAAATAGTTGTACCAACTTGGGACAAAATATTTAAATATGTGAGCCTGTGAGAGCCATTCTCATTAAAACTATCACAGCCAGGTTCATAGTACCAATCATGGATCTATCCCTTTGTTACATTTCATAAGTACAAATAGAAAACTGTTGGTTATCTCTATAACATTTATTACATTATTATACCAGTGGACATATCGTGCTATGCTGTTCATTACTGTAGACCACTTGGTTGACTGCTATGGAAGACTGCTGTCTTGCATGGCATGACTGAATGTCTTGCTGTCTTAGCTTGACTATCATCTTGATACAGCCTGGGGTCACCTGAGAAAAGAGTCTCATTAGAGGGATTTCCTAAATCACATTAGCTTGAAAGTATGTCTTTGGGATATTACCTTAATTGTTAATTGATGTAGAAGGGCCAAGCTTCCTTTAGGAGGCACCATTGCCTGGAAAGATGCTCCTGGATTGTATAAACTGGGTAATCATTCATGAATTAGCCAGCAAGCAGTGTTTCACCCATGGTGTCTGCTTCAAGCTACTACCTTGAGGACTTTCCATGACTTCTCCCAATGATAAACCTAAAGTGTAAGACAAATAAATCCTTTCCTCCTCTAAGTTACTCTTGGTCAGAGTGTGTTATCATAGCAATAGAAAGAAATTAGAAAAATAATAGTGACTTTTCTCTCCCAATAACTGACAAAGCTCCATATGGTACTATGCAAACTAGCCAGCAAGGAGGATACTTGCAGATAAATTCCAGGCTGATTTTTCCTTCTCCTGTGATCAAAGTATATCATATAGTCAGCAATGGGTTCTTCTAAACAAACCTTTGAAAGGCCTAAAATAGCTAACTATGGCCTGAAGCCTCTGAAACTATGTCCCAAAATAAAACATTTCTTCTATAAGTTGTTTTTTTTTCATATATTTTATCACCATAATGGAAGTCTAACATGTCTACCAACTTCTAGCATCTATGTTTCTGAGCTTGATGCTTTAGCTCATGGTAAAAGACGGCTCTGTCCATGACTGCCATAGGTTTAAAGTAAATTTTGAAATAAAATCCCCCCTGTGATTAGCTTTCTACCAATGAATCATGAGAACTAAAATCAATAACCAGGCTCTTTTGCTCATTTTTAAAAGAGTAAGGAAGGTATGTCCCACATTGACCCCAGAGTTGCTGAGGATTTTTCTTCAGTTACTCGCAGTACTAAGTAGGTGGGTTACAAATTCTTAGAGGACTTCCCAGTCAGCCCTGTCTCTCTTTCTCCACCACTCCACTGGTGTTTCTTGGGATCACTTTTGAAATACTCTATTTGCCCTCAGATTCCTGTTTCTAAGCTTGATTCTGGGTACTTTAAACTAAGATACTGTTATCTCCTTACAATTTTCAAGGCCTTTGTATACAAGGTTGTTTTTTTTTAATTTTAGGCCACCAAGCAGCTCCCAAATCATGATATAGAGACTTATTATCAGTTTTGAGTGCTTGGCCTAGCTTACACACATTTCTGGCTAGCCCTTTTAACCTAAATTAACCTGTTTCTCTTTACTTTTTGCCTCTGGGAATTTTTCCTTTTCTAACTTTCTTGATGTCTCTACATCTGGATGACTAATGTCTGCCTGGTTTCTGGCCCTGGGTATCTCCCTTGTTCTCTCCTGCTCTTTCTCCTCTCTCCCTGCCAGCCCCACCTATCTCCCCTCCTGCCTACCTATTGGCTATTCAGCTCTTTATTAGACCAACAGGTGCCTTAGGCAGGCAAGGTGAAACAGATGCAACACAACTTTGCATAATAAACACACGTCCTTACATTGTTAAATGAATGCAGCAGAAATAAAAGTAACACCTTTACATAGTTAAAGTGATATTCTGTATTATAAACAAATGTTTGCCTAGTTACAATAATGTTCTGCAATGCCCTCGTGACAAGATATGACCTGAAAGACAAGGCACTTACTGGAAATATCATTTCCCAAATTTTGTGATGAAAAATAGTAGTTGGTTTCACATGAAAGCATCCCTCTGCCTCTGGTCACACTCTTCAAACTTGGTTTTCTACATCTTTGTTAAAAGTGGGCTCTTGGAGTTGGGTCTCGACAGCTGGAGCTAATGTGAACTTTATCTAATAGAGTGGGTACTGAAAGCCAGCTTCCGCTGCAGCCGTGGCAGCGCATTCCAATGATGAGTAGCTTTCCCAGCCCTTCTATGCCTTCACCACTGCCAGCTCCCCTAGCCCCTCATACAAACAAGTTCGGTGTGAGCTGCGGCTGCTTAGGAGCTTCGGCTAGAAGCTTCAAGGGATCAAACTATCCTTAGTGAGAATCCCTGACACTGGCTGATAATTCTTTCTGTTCTCAGAACTTTGAAAGAGTAGTCAATCCCTGGGGTCTGGGGGTCTAATACAGGTTCTGCAAGACACAGAGTCTAAGAAAAAGATTTACGTACAGGAGATTTGCCAGGGAGTTTGATCAAACCAGTGCTTCAAGGACGGGGAGAAAAGCCTGATTGTCAGACTGGGAAACTTTACCCTCCAACATTTTCAGAACAAAGACTTCAGCCATAGTTGGAGTCTTTCAGAAACACCTTAAATTAGACGAACAGAGGGAGCCCTTTGTCCACTCATTGCCCAACAAGCAAGATCAAGGATACACAGCCCTGGGAAGGAGACTGCCCTTGTTCACAGCAGCTTCCTTTAGCTTCGGATGGCAGTAGGCAAAGTCTGACATATTGACCATATATTGCCAGCTGTCTCTATGTAAATAAAACTTTATTGGAACACAAGCATGTTGATGTAATTATATATTGTCTCTAGTTGCTTTCAGGACACACTGGTAGACTTCAGTACCTGTGACAGGGACTGAATTGCCTTCAAAACATAAAGTTATGAGTATCTGGTAGCCTACTACCAAGCCCCCCTCCCAAATATGGTGACCCTAGGCATAGGGCAATTTGCTGAGAAGATTGGGAAGAACTGTTTGAAAACTCAGGGTGCCCAACATCCTTGGTGTGTCTCAATCCTGAGGATGAGCTCATTCACTGTAGAAATTAATACTACACAAAGCCAAGGAAAAGAGTCTTTCTCCCCACATTATAGACTGTTCATATATCCTTTCTGAAGATGTGTCAAAATACCAGGCACTTACCTACACTCATTACAAAGCAGTGCCTATCTTAAAAACACATCCTGTGTTATTTTTCTACTGCCTTCTCTCTACTTAAGTGTCCTTTTCCTCTAGCCCCTGTTTTCCTGGAATTTCTATTGGCAATAAAGATCTTGTTGCCTCAGGCAACACACAAGCTAGGCTAAGATCTAGGAAGCAAAGTGTTTACATTTGGAAGTGAGACTTCAATAAGGTTAGAATAGTGAGGTGTTCAGAAGACTAAGGACATCCACTGCCTCTCACTTCATATCCAAAGCCAGGGCCAGTTTCAGAGTTTCCTTCTGGCCACCCTACAGTATCTGTAGGGTGATAACCTTTCCCTGAGGTCAGCCTGAAGTATTAATGTATCTTTCCCTGTTTTCCAATTTGTTCACAACCAACTCAGAATGCTGGACTGTCTTCCTCAGGCTTCTGATCCAGAGTCAGAAAGCATGTTTATTATACATGATACTTGTTTTACCTACCCTGGGGCATTCTTGTTGATCTTCCAAGGCATTGTAGTTCTTCTTGTGAGTTATGGAACCACCAAGGGAAAAAAAGTAACTCTAGCCCAGACACAATTTTAAGAAGACACACAATATAAAATGGAGAAAAAAGACCCTTGAGCTGTTTTGTGCTTCTGAAGCAAAGCTCTCAAATAATGAAATAAGAAGACCACGTATAAGGAAGCAGGCAAACTTAGTTTTACTGAGAGGACTCTTTTTCTTGAGTTAATTTCAAAAGGGAAAGAGGCACTGAGTGAGTCATAGAATAAGTAGGGCAGAGTCTGTCTTTCAGGGAATTCAATATTGTAGGGGTGTATCCATGGTCCCTGAAGACTGTGCAGCAGGCTCGGCTTCTCAGAGACTGGGTCAGGCTTGTCCATGTGAACTTCTGGTTCTGTTTATGTGTGTATTCATTACATTTTCCTTTGCTATGAGAAAATATCTGTTAAGAAAGAAGCTAATGGAGCAAGTATTTTATTTGTCTTGGTTCATGGTCTGAGAGAGATTTCTGTCCATCGTGGTTGGAAAGGAACAGCAGTTGGAATAACTTGTGGCTCTGGTGGTGGCAGGAGCACCATGGGCACCAACCAGGAAGCAGAGACAGCCATCTGGCCAGAGGCAGGGCCAGAGTATAATCTTTAAGATTCCCTTCCATTGAACCCACATCCTTCATCTAGGTCCGTGTCCTCAAGGTTTTAAACTTTCCAAAGAGTACTATAAGTTAAAAACCAAGCATTCAAACACATGAGTCTATAGAGGGCATTTCACGTGGAAACCTTAACAATGTGCCTACCACACTCTTGAGTTTTCAAAGGAAATGCATTTGGGATACAGAGTTTGTGGCTGGGTTTATGGCTCACAGAGTCCCCCAAACCTCAAACTATGCCAAGATGTGGAGTAGACAAGATAGAAATTTATATGTTATGGGTTTAAAGCTACAGAATAGGATGTTGTTGCCAGTGGACACAAAGTGAGTGATGAAACTAGTGTCTGAGGCCATGGCGCGATTGCCAGAGAAAGAATTCAGAAAGAGAAGACCCCAATATGCAAGCGAAACTAGCTCAAGTCAGTATCCAGTACAAAAGCTTGCTATCCATGGCTGACTATTTATGCAACTGGATGATTCCAAACCCACATTTTCATGTGAGTTAAAGAACACTGACCGTTCTAAGATCAACAAATGTATTGTGACTTTTCAGCATGAGACATGTGCCTGAGGGACTGATTTTAGGACATCATAATGATACAAAGATCTGTGAACACTTAAATCTCATAAAATAGTGCAGTATTTATATAGATCCTACAAACATCTTCCATAAACTTACATCATCTCTAACATAACTAATACAATGTAGACGCTATGTCAAAGTTGGTTACATTATATTGTCTGGGAAATAATGATACAGAAAATATCTTTATATTTTTTCAGCACAGATGAGACTTAATTAATTAATTTTTTCCTGAACATTTTAGATCCGAGATTGGTGGAATCTGCTGCCATGGAACTTACAGATATGTAGAGTGATGAGTAGAGTTATTTTGTAGGAATTACTGACAGCAGAAGCAAACTTTTTTCATGTGCCAACTAATCATCTAACAGGGAAGCTGTAGAAGGTAAGAATGAAATAATTATATGGATGGGTTAGACCCATGAATACCCAACTTTCCTGTAAGATCTGGAACCTTCAGGCCTGTCTGTGTCATTTCTGCTGCTCTGTATATTATCCTTTCAGACAAAAATAGCATGCTACCTGAGAGCAGGCAAAGACTATGATTGAGGTAAAGTACCATAGGAGCCGATTAGGGTGAGTTGAAGCATAGTTCCCATTCTCCTTGTAATTAGTGAGTTCATGAGTTGAATATTACAGAGAGTAATTTCTACCTCTAAGTGTCCATAACCAACATGTGTAAGTATTCAGAGTTTTAATGACTCTTTTTAAAATGACCAAGTTTTTATTATCTATATCTGTATTGTAAAACAAAGCTAAAATAAGGATCTCTTTTCTCTTTGCATCTATTGCATAAAATTATCCAATATTTCCATGCTTTGATTGGACAAGGGGTTTATAGTCATAGTCCTCAATCAAAATATGTCCTTTTACTATTGTTTCCCTTAAGCAAGGGTCTAGTGCATCCCCACCCTGCTCCAGGGACATCTTTCTGATCCTCTTGCTTCATTTTCTGATCCTGCCACTTTATCATCTCATGAACTGAGTTTATAGGACTGTGTCACTATGGCCAGTTTAGTGTATGATCTTAGCATTTCTTCTGGACCATCAAGGATCAACTTGTAGTCAATTTGGTTTTAATGTTAAATGCATTGTGCTTGGGAAAAAAGTATCAGTATTTATGAGATGTAGTCTGTCTGTGTCTTCTGGACATTAATATCCAATATTGTATGTAAGAGAATATTTGAGAATTTGCTAAAGCAATTTTATAGTTTCCTTCTCCCCCTCAAAATGCCTCAAATTTTCTCTCCTAGTAGCCCTTTCTTGATGAAAATTATATAACATTTTATCTACTTTGAACATATTCCTTTTTTAATCTTTCTACTCTGAGTTTTTAACTGCTCATCACTTTTCAAATTCTTGATAAATGCAGTAGGTATTTTTACCTAATCACCAAGATTATCCACTTCAAAATTATACATTTTGTCAAAAATGAATCCACATAATTAAGAATTAAGGAAATTCATGATAGATCTTCCAAATGTCTATGTTTAATATTGACCTGTTGTCTTAGAGATTTGTTGTAGAATTCTCATTCTGGTTTTTTTTTTTTTCATTGTGAGGTTTCTTAAATGTCAAGTGATACTTTTCTCACACTTGAGTTCATTATATTTTTGGTTTGGGTAAATCACATTCTCAAGTTATCTTTACATTTTTCACAAATATGTGTTGTTTTCAGGTCTCTTCAAACTTTTTCTGTCTTAGAAGTTTTATTTAGTTTCTAATTGATATTGGAATAATTTTCCTGCATATAAAATACTGTATTGAAAGAAGTTCCCTAAAATCTTGAGACATTGTCTTCTAGTAATTAGCCTTTTTAATGCTAGGTATAAATAGATATTTTTAATTCTATTATTCATTAACATAACCTCCCACCCTCCAAAAGTTCTTATAACCATGCATTTCTTGTCATGATTCTGAATTTTTAATTATGTGTTTCTTAATTTGATCTTTCTGTGCCTATTCTCCTTCACATTTGGGGGCATCTTTAACATTGAGAATATGATCTTAGCCAGCAGGGAAGAGTCCTGCAGGCAGGCTACAGCACCTCCCCTGCCACCCACTCACTCTGTTCCGACAAGAACCACTCCGATGCCGACCAACACATAACCCCAGCCATCCTCCCGGTGGACAGCCCTCTCCTGCAACATCAATAATCACCGAAGGCACAAAGTGTTACCCACACCAATTGGAACAACAGATCTCCCAACTCAACTGCCCCAGTTTTCAGACCCTAAGCCCCAGGACACATCCTGTGACCCTCTGTCTCCCAGGTCAAGTCCAGAAAGGCAGCTGGGCCCTGTCCCCAACTCTGGTGGAATCCCACTGCTCTGGTGCAGACCCCAACATCCAGGGAGAAGGTGAGAGACCTGCCGGCAGGACATACCACCACCACTGCCATCTATTGGACTCTGTTCCCACAAGATCCTCTCTGCTGCCCAGCCATACATACCCCAGCATCCTTCCCTTGGCCAACCATCTCCACAGCATCAGCAGCTCCTATACCTACACCAGTTGGAAGACAGGTGAGGGGGCTGGAGAGATGGCTCAGCGGTTAAGAGCACTGACTGCTCTTCCAGAGGTCCTGAGTTCAATTCCCAGCAACCACATGGTGGCTTACGACAGGTGAGTGACTAGGCTCCCAGCTAAACTGCCCCAATCTCTAGACCCTAAACCCCAGTGCAACTTCCGCGCCCCTCCCCCTCCCATCTGAGCCACAACAAGGCAGCTGGGTGCTGCCCTCAACTCTGGTGGCATTCTACTGCTCTGGTGCAGTCCCCAGCAGCCAGCCTGCAGGTAAGAAAGCTGCAGGCAGGCTGCACCACCATTGATTGCTGCCACCCACTGGACTCTGTTCCCACAGACCCACTCTGCCACCCAACCACACTTAACCCAGCATCCTGCTGGTGGTCAGCCCTGCTGTGGGATAATGCCCTTGTACACTGTAAAGATTTGTCACTTGTATTGGTTTAATAAAATACTGATTGGTCTGTAGCCAGGCAGGAAGACTAAGAGAATTCTGGGAAGAGGAAAGGCAGAGACACAGTTACCAGCCAAATGCAGAGGAAGCAAGATGAGAATGCTGCACTCAGAAAAGGTACCAAGTCACATGGCTCAACATAGACAAGAATTATTAGTTAATTTAAGTTGTAAGAGCTAGTTAATGATAGGCCTGAAATAATAGGCCAAGCAGGATATAATTAATATAAGCCTCTATGTGTTTCTTTGGAACTGAGTGGCCACTGGAGCAGGTGGGACAGACACTTCTGTTTATACAGCCGTCTCCTGCAACATCGGCAGCCCCTCTAGTCACAAACCGCCACCCACACCAGTTGGAACAACAGGTGAGTAACTGGTCTCCCAACTGAGCTGCCCCAACCTCCAGGCCCTAAGCCCCAGGGCACATCCCATGACCCTCCCCCTCTTATCTCCAGCCCAGAAAAGCAGCTGGATCCTGCCCCCAACTCTGGTCGAAACCTACTGTACTAGTGTAGACCCCAATAGCAAGGCAGGACACACCACAACCCGCCCATTGAATTCTGTTCCCACAAGACCCATTCCGCTGCCCAACCACACCTGCCTCACAAGAGCCACTCTGCCGCCCAACCACACTTATCCGAGCATCCTGCCTGTGGACCTCTGTGTCCTGCAACAACAGCAGACCACATATGCACAAAGCACCACGCACACCCGCTGAAGAACAGGTGAGTGACCAGTCTCCTAGCTGACTGCCTCAACCCCCGGGCCCTAAGCCCCAGGGCACATCTCAAACCCCCACTCCCATCTCAGTCCCAGCAAGGCAACTGGGCCTTGCCGTCAACTCTGGTGGAACTTCACTGCTGTGGTGCAGTCCTCAGCAGCCAGCCAGCAGGTAAGAAAGCTGCAGGCAGGCTGCACCAACATGGCTGACACCCATCGGACTCTGTTCCCTCAAGACCCACTCTGCCGCCCAAGTCCACTTTCCCCAGCATCCTGCCGGTGCACAGACCTCTTCTGCAACATCAGCAGACCCTACAGTTACAAAGCACCACCCACACCAGCTGGAATAACAGGTGAGTAACTGTTCTCCCAGCTGAACTGCCCCAACCTCCAAGCCCTAAGCCCCAGGGCATATCCTGCGTCCCACCCCCACCCCCCGCCGCCCCTTCCCATTTCAGCCTCAGAAAGGCAGCTGGGCCCTGTACCCAACTCTGGTAGAACCCCACTGCTGTGGTGTGGACCTCAACAGCCAGCCAGCCAGCAGGTAAGAGACCTATAGGCAGGCTTCACTCACCACCACTGCCACACACTGGACTCTGTTCCCACAAGACCAACTCTACAGCCCTACCCAAGCATCCTCCCCATGGACAGCCCTCTCAGGGTCAGCAGACCCTATAGGACAAATGTCAGTAACAGGAATTGGAAGAACAGCAGCCCCTATAGGCATAAGCCCGCCCCCCACACCAGGTGTAAGAACTGATGGTTAACTGTAAGAATACATTCAACATATCTTGATCATCACCATAGAAATTTCATCTGATCTATGGAGATAGAGACATCAGAGCAATGGACTGAGCTCCCAAGGTCCAGTCGAAGAGCAGAAGGTGGGAGAAGATGAGCAAGGAATTCAGGACTGCAAGGGGCTGGTCCACCAACCGTGACAGTGTGCCTGATCTAATGGGAGCTCACCAAATCCAGCTGGACCAGGACTGAATGAGCATATGATCAAACCGGAATCTCTGAATGTGGTTGCCAATGGGGGCTGACTGAAAAGCCAATGATAATGGCACTGGGACCTATCTCTTCTGCATGTATTGGCTTTTTGGGAACCTAGTCTATATGGATGGGGAAGTAGCTAGATAGGAGTGTGGGGGAGAGAATAAAAGGAGAGGAAGGAGGGGAATCTGTGGTATGTAAAATAAATAAATGAACAAATGTTAGTAAAGTAGTCTGAGCAAGCCATGGGGAGCAAGACAGTAAGCAGCTCACCTTCATGGCCTCTGCATCAGCTTCTACCTCCAGATTCCTTCCCTGTTTTCATTCTTATGCTGACTTCCTTCAATGATGAGAACCATGATGTGGAAGTACAAATCAAGTAAAGTCTTTCCTCCCCAACTTGCTTTTTGGTCATGGTGTTTCATTGCAACAATAGAAACCCTGACTAAGACAACTTTCAACACAGGCACTAAGATGAACAATTAATAAATGGGACTCCATGGAACTGAAAAGCTTCTCAGCATGCACGGGGCCTGTTCTGGACTGCACCAGATCCTCTGCGTATATATTACAGCTTCCAGGTTAGTGTTTTTATGTGATTCTTGAGAGTGCAAACGAGTGGGTCTCTGCTTATTGTGCTGTCTCTTGGGCTCTTTTCCTTCTGTTTATCTTATCCAACTGTGACATGTTAGTTTTTGTTTTATATTATCATATTTTATTTTGTTGCTATCTCAAGAAATCTGTTCTTTTCTAATGAGAGACAGAAAAGTGGTGAATCCAGACAGGAGGGAATGTGGGGAGGAACTAGGTAGGTGTGTGTCAGGGGAAATAATCAGGATATACTGTGAGAGAAAAATCTGTTTTCAATGAAAAGGGATAAAGAAAAGATTTTTTTAAAAAGAAAACATGATTTTATTAAATTCTGTTAACTATTAATCTATTGTTTCTTTGACTGTTTCCTTTCCTCAGTTGTCTTGCTTCATTTTTATGGGACTCTGATTGAGAAGATACTCAACTTATTAGATGAACTAGACCATGTCTCTTGATTTTCTTTCATATTTTCTATCCTTCTTCTCAAATTATGCAAATTCTTCTTTTAATGTTCAAGACTTTATCTTCATCTTTACTTGTTCCTTTTCATGAATTCTATTATTTTATATGCAATATTTCTCATGTAGCTATAAGGATTTTGTGTTTTCTGTAACTTAACCTTTTATCAATATCTACTATGATAGTCTAAAATTTTGAAATATATTAACATATTATGATAAATAGGTGTACTGTGCTTAGCAATTTCCAG
Source organism: Ondatra zibethicus (assembly GCA_004026605.1). NCBI lineage: Eukaryota > Metazoa > Chordata > Mammalia > Rodentia > Cricetidae > Ondatra > Ondatra zibethicus. The sequence continues at coordinate 11,468 of PVIU01021050.1, read as the reverse complement.
AACCACCATGATAATATCTTATGGCAGATTTATCATTCATTTTGTGAGCATGTCCTGAACACCTTGAACACTGAATGTATAATGCCAGACAGTGATAAATGAAGAGCTTACAGTCTATTGTCGTTCTTCTCAATTTTTATTTTTAAATTTTTACTTGCTTTATGTTTTTATAGTAAGCTACTTGCGTATCTCTGCAGAAAAATTTGTCAAGGGATAATTTTAGTCATTTTTTTTTTTTTTAGAAAAACTACAGAAACACTGAACTTAAAAACTGTTTTGGCATGACTGGGAACATGTCTCGGTCCATATAAGGCTTATTACACAAGCATGCAGACCTCAGTTCAATCACCAGAATATACAGAATTCAAAAGCTGGGCATAGTAACACATGTGTTTAATCCCAGTATGGGGAGGCACAACTCTCTGAGGTTCACTGGCCAGGCAGCCTAGCCTACTCAGTTAAGTTGTAGGCCAGTGATTGATCTTGTTTAAAAGAACAAGGTAGATATCTCCTGAGGCATAATACCTAAGGTTGCCAATGTTGACCTCTGACTTCCAGCTTCATGTCTGCACACATGCATGCAAAGCTGCACACACCAGTACACACACACACACACACACACACACACACACACACACATTTAGGCAAACTTCATATTGTCCATCACCATAGTCATATTGGTCAGTGTACTCTCATGAGTTGGACATAACCATTCTATGGTTTGAATGAATGTGTTAAAATTATGTAGTCATTTCTCCACCCCCTTTCAATGCTTATGGATCTCTATAGGAGAGATCCCAAATAATATATCTAATATATTATGTACTTCTGAACCCACATTCAGCACATTCCTCTGCATACTGCTTGCCAAACATATTTTGAAATTGTGTTTAATTATCTATCCAGGAAATTTAAGCCCAGCTAGATGAGCCCAAAGAAGCATTAACGATGCCACAATTACTCTCCTCCTAGGAAAGAACATGTTCAAACAGAAAGAGTACATCCTTGGCAACACACGGATCCAAGGTCATATTGAGACAGATGAAGAGTACCCAACACTTTTGAGCACTAAGTAGGTGTTAAATGTCATGAAATCACTACTAACATCTTTTAACAACAACTCTTAATGTTATTGATAAATTCTATTTGCTTTGTATTATGTCATTTTGGACAGGATCGTACTTTGTAGCCCAAGTTGGTCATGAACTCATTGCAATTTTCCTGCCTTAGTTTACTGAATGCTAGAATTATAAAATGATCTACTACACATAGACTGTTCTTTAAATTTATATTTGTATTCACTCATGATGTTCATTTTTCTGTAATCAAGCAAAGATCAGTCGTGGGATGTGAGAGTTTGACTTAGCATCTGCTGGACTCTTGCTTGCTGCCCTGGTTGCCTTGAGCAAAAAGACTGTCAGTCAAGCAGCCAAGTGGACAACACTTATGCTACCAGCAACCAGCTGGAACATTCCACTGATATCCTTAGAGAGGTATGATACATTTGCAGCTAATAATACTGGTTCCTGAAAGCACAGTCTTAGCCAGGGATTCTTGAAACAGTTTGTACCAGACTTTTTGTTATCACATGTTTTGACGAGTTCTACATGATCCTGAGACCATTTCTACCTAGATCAGAATACTTTCTCTGGTGCCTCAAAGAGTATCAGTATGATTGATGCTAAAAGAAAAGATTGTGATTGGTCCAAACTGTAAACCTACCAACTATTTCTTCTGAGTATAGCAAATGGATCCTATGTCCTGTGCATCACCTCCTGGATGAGCGGTCTCAATTACCTTAATGTCTGAGCTTGATTTTCGTGTTTTCACTTCTTTACAAAGTGGGAATTAATCATGATAATATCTGCAATTGAATCTACTGGTTACCTTGGGCCAATGACTATTGGAAAGTCTCTAACTATTAATCTCAGCACAAAGGCTGAGAAGCATTAAAGACAGTTTTGTACAGGCATCTTCTTTGCTGGGATACCCCATAAGGATCAGTTTCAATCTCTCTCTTTCTCTCTCTCTCTTCCCCTCCTTCTCCTTTCCCCTTCTCCCTCCTTTTCTCCCTCCCCCCTCCAGATTTCTTAGTGATCTAACTCTGTACTCTCCTCTATAGCATGTTTAGTATCCTTTGAATTTCTTGAATACAAAAAGGAAATAGGAATTTTAGGTCATCACTGGCCTCACTTCTTCCTTCTGCTTTGTTAACAATGAAGCAGCTTGTGTTGTCCATAAAGTCTAGAACAGCTTTTTACTTGTAGCTATGATTTTCACATATTTACATCCTTCAGCATCACTGGAGGTCTTGTTAAAGCAACGATTGTTGGTCTCACTCAGTTTCTCATTCAGAGGGCCTTAATGGTGCCTGCAAACTTGAATGGTTAACATGTTAACAATCTCAATACCATGCTTTGAAAAACCTTCAAATTCATTTTCTCAAAACTGTATTAAGGAAGCAGGCAGTTTCCTACTGTCAACTGCAGAGTCCCATGGGTGACACTGCCTTCTGCACATTCCTCCCATCATTTGCGTCCTCTGATCCAAGTACACTTTTGTGCTAATAAAGAGATTTGAACAAACTTTTATTCTCCCAGATATATCACCATTCACAGAATAAAAAACAGTACCAACCAAGTCCAAGAAGCAATGAGTTTAATTGAGCATGGGCACTTCTGGATGACTACATCACTGGAAAAAAACAGCCCTCTACATACATACGATCAACCACTAAGTATTTAACTTTAGGGATATATGAGTCCCTGAGTCCCTGAGGTGCTCATTAGTTACTGAGGAAAGGGACATTTTCTTCAGTGATATGGCCACCCATGAATTGCTTATAATCCTGTAAATGCCTCCCACCAATGCTTATGTAAGTAACTCCAGTTAAATTCATTGGTTCACCAAACTAGGCTTGGATGGAATTATTTCTTTGGTATTTTGTTGGTGCCCTGTCTGATGGAAGTACATATTTACTCTCATATAAAAGTGAGTACAACACTTGATGCCCAATGTGAGGCCCTGGAGAAGCACAGATGCATTTGAGAGGAGTACATGAACTGTCTGTGTAATGAGGGGGTGATAAGATATAAAACGGAAGCTAATCTGTCTACGGGGGAGACCCTAGGGGTCATACCAATATGGCCTGCATTCCCTCAGTCATATGAAATGGCACACCTATTTTTTTTCAATAGCAGTTGCATTATCCATGCTGGGAATGAAGTGATATGCCACTAAGACTGCTCCATCAGAAGGTAGACTGTCTATAGAGGGCATTCCATGGTGTCATGGAGTGACAAACCTTGATGAATGGTGTCTACCATGAGCACAGAGATGCTCCCCAAATGACTGGCCATAGAATATCTTGCAGTTTCTGAAGTTAGCATGTATGGGATGGGATCACAAGCAGACTGCAGCATCAGTTGTGTGGGTACTGCTCTGGGTGCAACTGATACTGAGTTTTTCCTACCAAAAGAATTCCCTCATATAAAGAAGTGACTGTAGCAAGGTAATTAAAGCAGCTGTTAAACATGCTCTTGCCTGTGGATTGGCAGGGGAAGTAGAAAACAAGAAAGATGAGGTATTGTCTTGTTTCTTGTGAGTAAAGGCTTAAAAAGAAAGGAACAAATTAAATCTGTACTAAATAGTCTCCCCTGGGGTCCACAAACTTGGAGCCTATGGGAAGAGAAGAAGGAAGAAAGTAAGGTAGAAAGATGGGAGATATGCCATGTCCAACCCTTAATTCAGTGGGAGAGAAAACTCAGTGAGACAGTACGCAGACGAAGACCTCAGTAATGGCACAGCAGAGGGAAATATCATAATCAGGGGGTACCCTGCCTTTGAACTGCTTAAATTGGGGGAGATTTTCAAACAGGGCATGAAAGAGGTCTTTACAGCTTGCCTTGGGAGGCACAGTTAGTTGTAGATGGGGTGAGTCTAAGTGCTGTGGAAGTACAGAAACCAAGTAGCACAGCTAAGCCACTTCATACTTAAGACGGAGTCTGCTTCATCTGAGCAATGTAAGGTAAATCAGTTGTGATGGACAAACTCACATGAGCTGTTAGATGCATTTGTTCATTACCACCTGAGGTCTCATGAACATCAGAACAGAGGACAATGGAGGAAGGACAGGCATTACTATAGAAACTGGACATGAGAGAGGCAGTGTTTGATGTCCAGGCCAGGATGCCAGATAGTACTTTGAGGAGAATTAGAAAAGAGGCTGATTAAATGGGAACCTTATGATTGGTATGTAGATTTAGCAATTTTTTAAACTCCATAATAGTACACAGTCTATACAAGGTAGGAGAGATTCTGGCAGAGCTGAATGATCTATATAGGCATATAAACTGGGTTCAAAAGTGCTAAGGAACACAAAAGGAGATAAGAAAAAGAAAAAGCAAACGAATGGATTCTATCTAGGTCATTCAAAAGCAAATGTGGTATGATTTGTGTCTGGCCAAAGTTTCTAGGAAACAGTTAACAGAAAGCCAAGTTGAGTGTAAATGAGGTATTGGAAGGCTTATTGCCTGCGCTGCAGTTCATGGAAAGCATAAATGTTAAAATGGTGCAATTGAAAAACACGAAGTTTGTACTGGGTATAAGAAGTTATCTCCCTAGAATAACCTGTTTACAATCTGCCCTTCAATAAAGTACACGACAGGGAGAGATTGCTCATCAAGTTCAGGGCCATTGCATCGCTCCAATGTGACTTGATGGAGGAATGTCAGCTTCAGCTAGAGCTCCTGCCTAGAACCTCCCATGTTTGAAGCGCCAGCTCATCAGTAATTTTTGCAGACATGGCGGACAGGATACCAGCCCTGTCTCCTCTTGGCCTTGTGCTAGACTGAGCAGTTTACACCGACTCCATGAACTAACTCTGTCAGAGGTAGGAAGTGGAAAGATGCATGAGCACTCGATGGCAGACCCCCATGGTGAGGAAGCAGGACAGCTGATGGAGAATGACTACAGATTATAAAGGGCTAACACAGTCTTCCCCATCTATACCTGAAGCAAGATAGAAAGGCAAGGAAAACTCTAGTAATATGGGAAGTTAAAAGCCCAACATCCTGGAATCTGTTGGAACCTTCTTACCAGTGAAGAATCAATAGTTCTAGTACAATTAGCAACACTGACCATAAATGTTGCCAAAATGTAAGTAACTTTCTTTTCACATGTATCTAGTTTATGTCAAAGTGGCAATGAAACAGGCTTAAGGTCTGAACATGCATGACCTTGGATAAGGCCTCATTCCTTTTCAGGGACATTTTCTGGGAATCTGAAACAAGACCATTAACTCATTAACTACCTGTATAATTTACTATAGGTAACCTACTTTCCTTCATCCTTTTGATCTTATCAATTATAATCCTTTGAAGCACCATCAGGACCACCCTGAGGTCTTTTGTTTGTTTCTGTTGTTGTAGTTTATTTGTTTTTGAGACAGGGTTTTTCTGAGTAGCTTGGGGCCTATTTGTTTTGTTTTGTTGTTTGTTTGGTTTTTCTGAGACAAGGTTTATCTGTGTAGCTTTGGGGCCTGTCCTGGAACTTGCTTTATAGACCAGACTGGTCTCAAATTCATAGAAATCTGCCTCCCAAGTGCTGGGATTAAAGGTGTGTACCAGGCAGTGGAGGCCCAGCCTACGATCTTATTTAAGTTACTTATCAACCCTTTGAAGAAAATAGCTTCAAGATCAACCAGAACTCTCTATCTGACGACTCTAAAGACAATGAAGTGCACTTCTTTCCCAGAGAAACCACAGCAACATTCTTGAGTATGTCTTGGTTTCTTTCTGAACACCATCACTTTTGTTTCATTAGCCTTCTTGATTAACAGTTATATCCAAATCCCTTTACTAAACTACAGCTCTGATTCATACTAGCTTATTCTAAACTTATTTTCTGCATGGAAGCCACAAGTATTAGTTTAGACCAAGTTGAAATCCCTAAAATATTATGGGAACTCATCAGGCTGCTGCAGGTGACAGAGTGTGTATCATTTCCCTATCCCTCTTGATAGTGCTCAACATAGATCTTCTGAGGGAGCAATTGATACAAATGATTAAATGTTTTCATGCTGTATTGGGCACGCTAACATTTTTCTTCAGTATCCTGTTAGCTGTTGACTTCTGAGACCAATTGGAAATTGCTTGGAATGAAGAGTGGTTAGCCTTCAGAGATCTTTCCTATACTCCTTTAAGTGGTTTTATGTTACAGATGATATAATGATAGCTCTGAGAGTTTTACAGATTTAGAAAGGCATCAGAAAGATGGGAAAGCACTCCCAAAGGAGTAACGATGGGCAGTTAGCACAGGGTGCAAGGCCAGGCATGGCTGTGAAATTTAGGGGGGTGGCACTTTATACTTAGGTAAGACACAGATGATACCTGACAGACTGAAAAACACCTTAACAACCTATGCCTGTAAGCATTAAGACAATGGTTAAAGAGCTTGAATGTGGAAAAAGACACTTGCAGAATAATAATATGACTGACATAAAAGAAACCCAGTTCCAGGGCTATGATATCTCCCTGGATGTGGTTGGTGTCGCTGAGGCCACTAAAACAATATAGGCCCATTGTCACTGATGTTGGTTGCCCACAAGAACTAGATGGTAATACTCTATTGCCGAAGACGCCATATTCTTTGGTTACAGGACAAAGAGAAATCCAACTAGAGCCTGGATGGAAGTTTCCCTAACGCCGGCTACCTCACACAGTGCAATGCAGGCTGATGAAGGAACATTGTCTTTGACTATATCTAGCTGTGACCCCTATGAGCTATCAACATGCTAAGTGAGATGAAATAGCACAACTACAATGAGCACAAGCAACTGCTTTCCAATTAGACTGAAGGCTCACTCCCCATGAGGGAATTCATGTCTAGCTAGTACTGTAAACCTAGTCAAAAGCGAGTAGCTGCATATGTCATAGGTCCTAGTAGGGAAACTGTAGTTGTTGCTTTGATAAATGAATACTATGTCTGTCAGCTGTCTTTTAAATATTTATGTTTATCCTTATGGATGACTTCTGCTGTCAGCTTCTTTGAAACAGTGGGTCGTGGCTATTGTCGAGACTCATAACTGGTCAAAGTACTAAGAGTAACTGATTGTTGAGTGCTCAACCATAAAAGTAAGCATCTTTATCACTCCCACCAGTATTCAGAGAATATCCCAGAAGAGAGGGCAGAAGGAAAGTTAAAAACTAGAAAGAAATGGAGCAATGCTGTGTAACGATGTCCTCTGGGCATGGCTCACCTTTGCCCTCTTAAACTCATACCTTCAGGAAACATGTACAATATTGGGGCCTATTAGCATTTCATCATAGAGGAGGGAGAGGCTCACCAGGCCTTATCCCTCCTTGGGGTTAAGCAAGCAGTTAACAGTTACTGGACAGAGGGGCTCACAAGGCCCTACCCTTCCCTAAGAATCTATAAGAAGTTAACAGTTGCTGACAGTAGAGGTTATACATCTCCAACCTCCCTTGAGGATATATAAGCAATTACAGTGGCTGTGGAGTCCTCATTAGTCTCTTCTTCCCAAAGATATATAAGCAATTAGTGGTAGCTGGGTAGGGAGACTTTCTTTGATGGTATTGTCCCCTGTAAGCAGCTCTTTACTACTTGAAGGTTGAAGAGCTAGAGTTGAGTGTAACCATTTCAAAATGTCTGCTGTATGTGCCCTATCTAGAGTTAGTAGATGTCAGGTTACATCTCTCCTGGAAAAGTTAATGCACCAAACTTCTTTAAATTTTAATATCGAGACATACTAGAGTAAAAGCATAATATCTGTGACAATCACCTTGCTGTTTTACCTTAGGCATTGTTCTTTATGATTTACTTGAGAATCATCAATTTTTTCTTAAAGAGGCACAGTCAGTATTTTGAGTCTACAAGATCTATGGACTATTACAAGGATTCAACTCTACATTTGTAGAACATTAGACAAAATGAGAGTGGGCTGTATTTCATTACCACATTAGACCATTAGGCCATAGTTCAAGAAATAAACACTGAATTATTTTTGTTGTTTTTTGTATGAAGGACTAAAATAGGCTTGTACAAAGTGATGAATAAAGTGTTAGTCTTGGATCAGAAATAAACATCTAAGGATGAGATCAGAATCTTTTAGGGAAAGGGCATGGAAAAGAATAGGTGGATCTGCAAAACAATATCCTAGTTTGACTGATTATGCTTCTTGTCCCCATTGGGTTTCCATCTTAGTTGGAAACTATGCTCTTCTTCAGGCTGTGAGGTACAGGTTCGCAGGGAAAGAAAGCCATATTCACAGAGGACCCAGATTTGGTTCGCAGCACCCACATAGTGACTCAGAGCCAGCTTTAACTTCAGTTCCAGCACCATTTCTAGACTCTGTGGCCATCACACTCCTGTGATACACTGATAAACATGCATATTAAACACCAATACATGTAAAAAGAAATTTTAAAATGTTTTATTTTTTTAAAAGATCAAATGGATTCATTCTGAACTTCTATTACTTTACTTATCTCCTTTTCCTATGGGATCTTTAAAAATATCTATTACATTAGGTTCTCTACTGTGAGTTGTTGGTTTTCTCAAATGCTGTGCAATCTCAGCTTGTATGTCCCACAGGATTTCAGAATGTCCCGTCCCCTAATGCAATAGCTTTTATATCTGAAAGCCAAAGCAGTTTCCATTCTCAAGGATGTGAAAACGCCATGCCTGCTAAAGCTGTACTGTGAGTGCATTTTCATCTGAGTTCCACCTTATCTCCATGCCAACACTGTAGCTTTGGGTTCCAAATTCCTACTAATCAAAGGCTGCCTCTTTTCCTGTACTTTCTCCCGGACGCCGAGCTGAAGCCTCCACTAGGAAGTCACCTGGTGGAATGGCACCTACATTTTTAATCTTGCAGAATTGTGTCAAAAACCTCTGGCCAGTTCTTAGCCCTTATCCTTTTGACAAGTACAAACATCTTATAGATGCATTTATTCCCCTTTATGCCTTTAATGTCATTTTATTGGGGTTTGCAACGAAGAGGCCAAGCTTGCTCCTCTGAAGAAATTTAACTGAAATTTAGATAAAGCTTATTTCTACTGAAGTCTGTTCCATGGCAAAGAGATTTACTGGAAAGAGCCAGGCCATTTATACTAATTGTTATGTCGTGGTAGCCTGTCCATATTTCTAATTCTGCTTCCAGAAGTTTCCTTGGTATTCGCAAAATTAAAATGCTGGTTGGTGTACATTATTGTTAAATTGCACGGGATGCAAATTGAGCAATTATATGTAAATGTTAATTTTTATTAAACTACCCATACTGCGCAATTAAAATCGACACATACACGTTTACAATGTTTCCTGTTTAGCAAATATTTACATATATCTCAATGGAATCTTATTTCAAGCCTTTATAGTAGACGGATCAACCTAAACTGTACACTGCACAGTCTCAGAGCGGCTCCTTAACTTGAGGACTAACTATCCAAATCTTCTATAACCTACTTCCCTCTCCTGGTACTCAATCCTTTTCAACTGGAAATTTAGAGTAATAATAGTAATTCCATAAAAGGGTAATGCTAAGAAACTATAGTATTTGTTCCCTCTTAGAACAGAGCGTAGCACACAGCAGCTATTCAAGAACTCCTGAGTAGCAGTAGTATTAGTAATAGTGTTTTATCATTGTTCCTTTATTCACAAATGACAAAACCACACAGAGTCAATCAAATCGCTCTTAGATTCAATCAATGTGAAGCAGATCCTTGACACAAATATGTGTTCTTAGTCCTAATAGAGTTCTTTCCAATGTCCTTGTTGTTCCAGCATGCATAAGAAGATTAAAGGGCCAGCAGAGGCCGTTTGAGTTAGGGATTGGCACATAAAGCTCTCCACTCTTTCACGCACTAACCAAAGATGTGATGCTGCGAAAACTCTGTGGATGGAAGTGGCAGTATCTCTCGAAAATCGATCTTCAGTTCTTTAATCTACACTTCCTTAGCATTAGTCTACTAAGTCTTTCCTTAACATATCACAGCTAGCAAGCAAACATTTGTCCCAGGTAATAGAGCTCCTTGGGAACATGGACCAGCTCATTTATTTTTGCATTCACGGTACAGTATACAGAAACTTTATATAAGAATTCAAACTAAGAGAGTTGTGCCAAAAGTTATTTAAAGGGACAGTCAGTGGCCATGTGAAACTTAGGTACGTACTTTCGTATTCTTGCATGTTGGAAACAATGAGGTTATTAAAGTGAGACTATCACTGTGTATGCTTCTTTAGGGAACGTATACCACTCATTTTCTTTGCATGTCAGAAGGGCTCAGCCAGCAGCAGATCAATAGAATAGATAAAGTTGCTTTTAAAATAAACAAACAAACAAAAAGTAAATAAATAAATAAAAGCAGCCAGAAGCCTAGGTGCTTACAAACATGCTGAGACATATTATCTTCCTCGGTGGTTACCCTCATTTCTGATCCTGAAGTGAGGTTTGAGGATATAGCTTCTAGCATATCATTATGGTTATTTTATGTTTTTCATTTTGTTTTCTGTTGCCAAGGTGGATATATGCTCCAGAGTACCTGTGCACATTCCTTCTGAAACCGCGGAGCTGTGGCATGGAAGCTTTCTAGGATATGGAAGTTTGGTTTGTATCAGGAGGAAAATGGGTGTGATATACACAGGTTTGGATACTTCATGAATATTAACGATAGTGCGTGAAAATAAGTAGGTAATATTAATAATATATGTCTTGCTTTTAGTCTTTTCCATAGTATTTTTCCACGGTTACAGAGAGAAGATAATTTTACAATAGAAGAAATGGACAGAAAGTTAAAAAGCAAATTTTTTTTCCTTATCACAAGGTCCCAGAGGGACATAGATTAGAGCTTTTCACTTGGTGCATTAAGACCATATATAGCACTCAAGTTTCAACAGACTTCGAAGGTAGCAAAGAAGAGTTTTCACCTCACGATAACGGAGAATGTGGCTTTCCACATTTCAGGTCATACGCGATTGGCTCTTCAGGATGTGGCTAATGTGCATTCTGTCAGGTAGACTTTGAGCAAACTTTGAGTTTGGGCCATCTGGACATCTGGGATCTTAAATCCAATGTGTCCCATTAGCTGAGGTATTCGTGGAGAGATAGGAAGGAACCCATGTGGACAATATGCCAGAGTCACTCTCTAGGAAGCTGTGATCCAAAAAGGCATCTACGTGATGGGTCGTGGTGCTCATGAAGTCGGCTCTCATCACAGTTGAGTCTCAGCTCAAACACCAAGCCCGACTTCTGAATAGAATAAGGGCAAATTCTACAGATAGGCAGGATGCAAGAGACACAACCCTTAGGGATAGGTGGTGAATAAGAGACACAACCCTTAGGGATAGGCGGTGAATAAGAGACACAACCCTTAGGGATAGGCGGTAAGTGAGAGACACAACCCTTAGGGATAGGCGGTAAGTGAGAGACACAACCCTTAGGGATAGGCGGT
>PVIU01021049.1:0-32491 GCA_004026605.1 Ondatra zibethicus | reverse complement strand
GACTTCCAACAGGGCAGGGCACCATGCCCTCTTTCAAGGAAGAAGGGGGAGGGAGGAGGGGTGGGGGGGTAGTGGGAGGGGACCGGGAGAAGGGGAAGAAAGGAAAAAAAATTTTATTTCTTTAATTATGTTCTTGAATGGAAAAAATAAAACAAAACAATGTATGGAAAAAATAAATAAATAAATTAAAAAAAAAAGATCTGGTGGTGAGGTGGAAAGATACATTATTGTGTGTACCTTCCCTTGTCTACATCTAAATTGCATTATGAAGAAAAAATTGAGTTAAAATGACCTAAACTATTATTCTCTGTTCATAAAAATGGATTTAAATGCAGCACTTTATTATCTGTCTTTTTATAGAAGGAGGACCAGTCCCTGTTTAAAAGAATAGTATATTAAAAATCTACTTCAGCTTCCTCATAATCAAGAGAAGGGTTGAACTACAAGTACTTCTTATAAATTTTCATAATTTTTACTTTAGGCTAAACTAATTTCTATTGTGTATGTATAGCATATTTTCATTATCCATTTAAGTATTAACAAAAATTTAAACTGATTTAATTTCTTTATTATTGTAAAAGCAGTAACAGCAAAACAGAATATGTTTTTATGTCACTGCCAGGCCTTTATTTGTCACTGTAGCTCTATAAGTGAGGACAGACATATGAGACCCCAGTCATCTTTCTTGTTAGGACTCCGTTGACTAGTCATGATCTTCAGTATTTCAATTTTTAGAATTTTTCCCTAGTTTTGTGAGGAATGTTACTGGGATATTGATGGGAAATTATACTGAATCTATAGATTTCTTTTGGCTTAACTAACTATGGTTATAATATTAATTCTCCCAATAAAGGAGCATGGGTGGTCTTTCCATCATCTACTATCTCTTTAAATTTCTTTACTTTAATGTCTTACAATTGTTATGGTATATTATTGTTAAGGTATTTTGTTGCAAGAAATGAGTCAAAGAGGGTAGACTCTTGGGGGAGGGGGCAAAAAGGCACAGAATCAGTGGCACAGTGGCTAGCAGCTAGGTGAGGAGCAAAAACTAACTCATTTATTGAGGGTGTAGGCAAGCCTCTTACTGGAACCCAGGGGCAGTGCCAAGCTGGAATGCTGTGTTGTCTCTCTCTTATTGGCCTAGGCCATCATGACATCAGCAGTCTCCAGGCCTCGCACAGGCTGGCTCAAGAGGAAGTTGTGAATGCGAATGCTCAATTGGCCTAGAGCTGGCTGTTAACCTCTTCCTATAATCTTTTACTTCCTTGGTTAGGCTTATTCTTAAGTACTTTATCTACCTACCTACCTACCTCCCTTCCTCCCTACCTCCCTACCTACCTTCCTAGCTGTCAGTCTGTCTGTCTGTCTGTCTGTCTGTCTGTCTGTCTGTCTGTCCGTCCTTCCATTCAACCACCCACCCACCCACCCATCCATCCATCCATCCATCCATCCATCCATCCATCCATCCATCCATCTATCTATCTATCTATCTATCTATCTATCTATCTATCTATCTATCTATCTATCTATCTATCTGTTTTCATGCACTATTGAGATTGGGATATTTATTTCTCAGCAAGTTTAGTTTGGGTACAAAAGAAAAAGATACTGAGTTTTGTATGTTGGTTTCATATCCTCAGCTCTACTAAAAGTGTTTACCAGATGTAAAAGTTTTCTGGAGCATCTGTAAGGTTTTGTAATTGCAAAATTCTATTTTTTGTGAAAAGCAATAATTCTGATTTCTCTCTTTTCTTACTGCTCTTGCTAATACTTCAAGCACTACACTGAATAAATGTGGGCAGAGTGGGAACTCTTGTCTCATCCTTAAAATTTTGGAATGTATTCTTTTCTGTGTTCTCATGGATGAGACTGTCTTCCTTCTTCCTCTGTGGGTAGTTACTTCTTAATAATTTTCTTTAGTGCTGGTTTGGTCATGAATCTTCTTAATTTGTTTTTATATTGAATAGTCTTTATATCTCCATCAATTATGAGAGATAACTTTGCAAAAGAGTGAAGGTCTTCATTACCAGTTGTTGACTTCCAGACTTTGACATATGCTGTTCCATTCTTTCTTGTCTGTTTCTGATGAAAGATATTATCTCGTTTATGAGTTCTATATCTTGTGTTTGAGTTGGCATTTTCCCTTATGAATTTTAGTATGGTTCCTTAGGTTTGCAGCTTTGATATATTGTCTATAGTATAATGTATAGAGTTTTCATTCCTGAACATGTTTGTGCTTATAAATGCCTCTTACATTTAGACACCAATTTCTTCCTCTAAGTTTGAGAGATTTTCAGATATAATTTTGAATAACCAATCTACATCTTTTGACTTCATCTTATCTCCTTCTTTTATTTTATGGATTTGGTCTCTTTAACTTACCTCATATTTTATATGTATTGGTCACATTTATTACTTTTCGCCCTAAACATAAACTATATTATTGTCACCACTTTATCTGCCATCCCAAAGATTAATTCTTCTCTTTAGTATGGACAACTGATGATGTATTTTTCCACATGATTTCTTTTCTTTTCTAGAATTTCTTTTTACCCCAGTGTTTTAAATGTCTTTCTCTATTATTCCTTCATAGTTTTGAATCTCCCCAAGTTACTTGCAATTTAATTCACTTAGGTAAGTGTCTTGACTAGATCTTGAAAATATTTCCTTCATTCTTTCATCTGATTAGTTGAGTACTGTGTAAATTTTTTTTAAGTAGGGTTCTGGTTTTCTTCTCTGGCACTTCAGCTATCTCATCACTGAGGAGTTGTGCATGTGATTGGTTTTTAAAAATATTCTTTGTGATTTCTTTATGAATTTTGGACATATATCGGGATTTTTTTATTTTTAACTTTCTTCCCCTTATTTTACTCTTTTGTTTTGTCTTATGTGAGTCTTCCTGGATGGCTATCTTCACTAGGCACTGTATTGCTTCACTGTTGTTGGTTATTGGGTGCATGACTCTAGTTCTCTTAATATTTGTCAGCAGTTCTTGATTTGTCTTCCTATGGGACAAACTTGTGAAATTCACTCTGTCCGTGGAAAGCTCACAGATGGCAGTTTTGGTGTACTGCTTGGAGAAATGTAACAAGAGGGCCTGGTAGGTTTCTGTCCTCCAACCAGGTCCCACAGTCATTAGGTCACAAAGAAAATCATGCAGAGAGTCTACATTAGGTTATAAACTGATTGGCCCATTAGTTCAGGCTTCTTATTAGCTCTTGTAGCTTATATTAACCCATTATCCTTATCTATGTTAGCCACATGGCTCAGTACCTTTCTCAGTGGGGCAGGTCACATCCTGCTTCTTCGGTGGTCTGGGCAGGACTGGGTAAAGAGCTTCCTTCTATCCAGAATGCTCCTGTTCTTCTTGCCCTACCTCTACTTCCTGTCTGGTTTTCCCTCCTATACTTCTTGCCTGGCTAATGGACAATCAGCGTTTATTTAAGTCACGATTGACAGAATACAGACAATCCTCCCTCCCGCACCACTGAGAAAGTATAATTTCCAGATTTTTTTCAATACTAGGAATTGAGTGTAGGTTGTTATTATTTGGTAAGCATTATTCCACCGAGCTATGGCCCTAATTTATAGGTTTAGAGCTAAGAATATTATTATTTAATTTGTTGGTGGGTACCTGGATTTGTTTGTAGTTCTTTGGTTTGTAGAAAAATGCCTGTCAAAGAATAAAGAGGGTGAGGGAACTACTTGGTAAGTGACACCAGCAATCTTTGTCCTCTACTTACTTTATCTATAGTAATGCACTCACCCAAATGCTTCTAATCTACCATTTTACCTCAAGGGCCACAAAACAGATGAAAACCCATTTGTGTAACACTAAAACTGTCATACTCCTAGAGGTAAACCATGATGGAAAAGTTTTATGAAACTGAATTTGGTTTAGCAATGACTTCTTTGATGTATCATGACATTGTTTCATAGGCTGGGCACCTGACTGCATGAAAAGGAGATGGGCAGCTGTGTAATAGAATACATGAATTCATCCAGTCTTTGCTCTTGACTGTGATTGCTACAAATTCTTTCTATATTGACTACCCCACCCCACTGATGGACTATAACCTGGAATTGTGGTGAGCCAAATAAACTCTTTTTCGCTGTGTAACTTTTATTGGAGTGTTTTATTACCACAACAGAAAAGGAAACTAGTACAGAGGGGGATTATTTTAATCACTTAATTTAGAGAACCAGAGATCTGTAGCCAGGATAGGCCACAGAGAGGAGAAAGAAAGACAATGGGAATATCATAACATACAAATGACCAAAGTGCAAAAGTTGGTCATATTTGCATGCGACTGAGGAAAGCATACATGTGTTAGTTTCTTTGTTTATAGACAGCTTCAAGGTTTATTCAGAACCCACACAGAAAAATTTATGAGAGACATTCCAATTTTTTTTTTGTATTTGCTGAGGTTTGTTTTGTTTCTGAGTATGTGGTCAATTTTTGAGATGGTTCCATGAGGTGCTGAGAAGAAGATATATTCTTTTCTGTTTGGATGGGATACTCTATAGATGTCTGTTAAGTCCATTTGACTCATAACATCTGTTAGTTCTGTTATTTCTCTGTTCATTTTTTTTTTTTGCCTGACCAACCTGTCCAGTGGTGAGAGGGAAGTGTTGAAGTCTCCCACTATTGGAGTATGTGGGGTTTAATGTATGATTTAAGCTTTAGAAGTGTTTCTGTTACATCTGAGGGTGCCCTTGTATTTGGGGTATAGATGTTCAGTATTGAAATTTCCTTTTGATGGATTTTTCCTGTGACTAATATGAAATGTCCTTCTTTGTCTTTTTTGACTGATTTTAGCTTGAAGTCTATTTTGTTAGATATTAGGATAGCTACACCCACTTGTTTCTTAGGTCCATTTGATTGGTATATTTTTTCCCCAACCCTTTACTCTGAGACATGTCTGTCTTTGAGGTTGAGATGTGTTTCTTGTATGCAGAAGAGGGATGGATTCTGTTTTTGTATCCAATCTGTTAGCCTGTGCCTTTTTATAGGTGAGTTGAGTCCACTTACATTAATGGATATTAATGACCAGTGATTGCTATCTCCTGTTAATTTAGTTTCATGTTTGTGATGTTAATTTGTGCATTTTCTCCTTCTTTGGAATTTGCTGCTATGAGATCATCAATAGTCTGTGTTTTTTTTTTTTTTTTTTTTGGTGTAGCCAACTTCCTTGGGTTGGAGTTTTCCTTCTAGTATTTTGTGTAGGGCTGGGTTTGTGGCTAAGTATTGGTGAAATCTAGATTTGTCATGGAATATCTTGTTTTGTCCTTCTATGGTGATTGACAGTTTTGCTGGGTATAGTAGTCTGGACTGGTATTCCTGATCTCTTAATGTCTGCATAACGCTTGACCACAACCTTCTGGCTTTCATTGTCTCCAATGAGAAGTCAGGTGTAATTCTGATAGGTGTTTTTGTATGTTTTGAAATAAGTTTTTAAGCTCACCAAATCTAGTTGGACCAGGACTGAAAGAGCATGGGATCAAACTGGACCCTCTGAATGTGACTGACAATTGGGGCAGACTGAGAAGCCAAAGATAATGGCACTGGGATTTGTCTCTACTGCATGTACTTGCTTTTTGGGATCCTAGTCTATTTGGATGCATACCTTCCTAAGCCTGGATGGAGGGAGGAGGGCCTTGAACTTCCCACAGGACAGGGTACCCTGTTTTCTCTCAGGACTGGAAGGGGAGGGGGGTGAGTGTGGGAGCGGGAGGGAAGTGGGAGGAGGGGAGAAAGTGGAGATTTTGAATGATATTATTTATAAAGTAATAAAAAATTATTAGAAAAAACAAAAAAAGATGAAGCTTTCTAACATCAATTAAATTTTAGTTTTTAGAAGTACAATATATTTCAATTCTAAATATAAACCCAGAATGCTGGTATCCTGCATACACTAAATTAGAATTCTAAGTAGTATTTTCTAAGTCAAGTGTAGTCTTTAATCTGTCAGATATATCTTTAATAATTTATATATTTGCCACAAGAAAGGATGAATTATTTCTTATATTCCTTTGACTATTTGTATAATCTTAATTTTCCTCTTACATACACAAATATTAAATTAGTAATTTATCAAAATGTAGATTTAAAGTAAACTGTTCTATTGAAAAGTATGCTCTAGTCTTTATGTTTAAATGTTAGTTTACCAAAAAATTCTAAACCTGAGATAAATTTTCAGAATAATCATCAAAAAAAGAAATAAGTTTTAAAAATGTGATCTTGTAAATTTATTCACATGAATATCAAATGGTTGCTCATGGTATTAAAAGAAAGCATTTGCACAATATTTATAATAATTTCCTTCCATTGTGAGTATATTCCCTCTTATTGTTTGTATCTGAGGTTTTTCACAGTCATACAAGGTATGCATTGTTTCCATTCACCTCATTTATATGTAGGAAGTTAAGGCACTTGCTCAGACAAAGTATATGTCCTTATTAAATTAAGTCTTCATGAGTAGTTCCATTAAATTCACTGCCCTACCCTGGCCATGGAGAAGTCTGAATCATAAACTTGTCTTCTTACATGCACTTTCTTTTCAGTCTGGATCTTAAATGATAGTGAGGACCATTTTAATTTATCCTTGATAGAGTGGCCTGCACTCCAAAACCTACCATAGACTCGGTGCTTCCTGACACTTCTTTTTTTAAATATGTTTTTAATCGAAATCAAATTATATTACCTTCTCTACTTCCTTTTCTCTCTGGCACCTCCCAGCTATTCTCCTTTGAGTGACTTCCCATACACCCTACTTTCAAGCTGGTAGTCTCTTTTTCTTTGATAATTATCATTACATATATATTTATGTGTATGTATATGCATACATATATATTCTTAATAAGTTATTTTAATTATCAGGCAATTTATATCTTTTAAATATGTTCCATTACTTCTATTGTGATTTTGGATCTACACGGCTTTCTACATAGACAATCAAAGAATGACCTACCATGAAAGAAAGTGATTGGCGTTATTGGTTCTAGTCTGGCCTGAGCTGGCCTGGGGAAAACAAGTGACATTATATATAATTCTGGGAAAGTGGATATTTGAATGACTTTTGTAAATATAGAGAGCCTGAATTCTATAGTATAATAAAATCATGGTGATTAATGAAGGTCCAGACTTTTTTTTCATTGTACTGCATTCTGAGTAACTGTAATATGGAACTTGAGACACTCTCAGGTGCCTTCATTCATCTAACTATATTATGTGACTGTGTGACAAATTTGTTTGGAAATATTTGCATCCATGTTATTTTTTTTTTTGTCCAAATACTGCCAATGTTGGTATTAAGGAAAGGGACTTTGTCCTATTCTACCTATAGTGGCATTCCAAATCTAGCTTAACCAAAGTTGTTAGTGAGTGTTCTCACAACATGGCTCCTCCTGTGTTTAACACCTGCATGTCTGTGCCCCTCCTTGTGGTTTTCATGCTGTCGTCCCCACTTGAAAAAGCTCTCCATCTTATACGGCATCTTGTCAAACCTTGCATTCTTCAAATCCCAACTGCTGTTCCTCCTCATCTGTCAGTTCCTGCCGGTTTCTCTGAACTCCCATTGCTCATACAGTCAGTTCCCACAGTATGGAAATCATTTTCTGAAGAAGTGCCTAAACTTCCACCTGAATAGTAAGATACAGGTTAACAGTGAACCTTAGTCTTCTTTTATTATTGGTGGGAATTTTAAACATTTTTAATGCTAAGTTTTATAGTATAAACAGTCATATATCCACCAAAGTCCCACATTAATATTTTATCACATTTGATCTATCACGTATATCTCCTTTCATCCATTCATCATTCACTTTTACTTTTTGGGATGTTGCATTGTAAAATTGGTTGCACGAATCTGTCTGTTTCCTCCCTAACAGTTTAGCATGCCTATGAGCAACTAAGATCTATATTTTAAATAATACTTTTGAGAAAAAAATTTGATACTCAATAGCACCTGACAGAATACTAACTGCATTACAGATGTCAATTTACACACAATGAGTTGACTTTTGAGATTATTTGGTAAGCAGTAGAATCATAAGTGTGGAAGTCCAGGTAAGTGGTTAATGGAGCTCCAGAGGCAGGAAGATGAGGGTGTGTTTTGTGACGCAGAGAAAGGTTGTATACAGTTCATACTGGACCGAGCTGGGGCCACTTACATACATTTATAGGAGGACATTCAGATCACCATTCGATGGACTAAAATGCTAACATAGGTGCTATACAGGCAAGAGGGGAACATCCTAGTTTATATGACGTTGCAGAAGAGGTAATGCAATCGCCACTAAAGACAAAATTGGACTTCCTGTGGAAGCTATGGAAGTCTTTTCTACTGTACCCAACCGGGAAGAAGCCAAGCACATATACAGAGGCACATCATGCTGCAAAAATGTGGTCCGGGGCCAGGCTGCTGGGCCTGAGAGGAAGAAGTGTTTCTAGAATCCATGTGGTGAGTGTCTGCCTTCCCGCCATGGAGGAAAATGTCGTAGTGCTTAGATTTTGTAACACCTTTTGAAATATGTTGTAATAATGTGGCTTTAGTTTCTTTGTTCAACTAAGGAATGTTCACACTTTATCTGTATGTGAATTGTGTCTGATATGTATTATTACATCTGTATTAATGAACATTTATCTGTAGCAAATTTTCTTGTCAGATTATCTTTGGACCACCAGCTGACAGATAATGACATGAAAACTTATTATTAAGTACGAAAGATTGGTCTCAGCTTAGTCTGGTCCCACTAGCTCTTATAACTGAAATTAATCTGATTTTATTAATCTGTGTTTTGTTATGTGACTTTCTACTTTTCTTTCATTCTGTGTGTCTGACTCCCTTCATGTCTTGTTGGCATCTCCTCTGAACTTTGATTATCTCCTTCTACTTCCTCTCTCTGTCCAGAAGTCCCACCTATTCCTCCTGCCTAGCTATTTTTGGTCATTCAACTCTTTATTAAACCAATGACAGTAATACCATTTCACACAGTGTACAAATATCACACAATATTTATCTTTCTCATCCATGCACTTTTTTAATCCCCTCATTTGGGTTACACATGTTGTTTTCTTTTATTTCTGACTTCTATTTTGTAAAGTATATGTCTAGCAATAATGAACCCTATTCATTCAATTATTTCTTATAATTCTGCCTTAGTAAGCAGAGTTATATTTCAATATTCTTTTTTGAAACTATAGATTGTAATAGTACCTGGACCATAACTTACTAATGCTTACTGAATCCAGTGAATAGGGAAAATATGAACATTGAAATAACATAAACATTTATTCAAATGCCCCCTAGTTTTTATCCTGGTCCTCTTCCTTCTTTATTTCCCAGTACTTTCAACTACTCTGGCATCTGGGCTATAAACTGTATTTAGACTTGACTTTGTAGGTACTTCTGCAAGTCATGAAGTCATTCACTCCATCTCTGGAAACACCAATTCATTTCTCACGCTGCTCTCAGCTAGGGGTTAGGAGATAATTATAAGGAAGGAGGAAATTGACCACAAGCTGTGTGTGATTGAGAACATCACTTAATGTCTTAAATCTCCTGAGGATGTTTACATATTATAAGGATGGTAAAAGCTGGTAATGTTTCTGAGCAATGTAAACAATTTCAGGCAGTTTATGTGAAAAAGACCTAGGGATTTAGTTGATTATAAACACAATTTGAATGATCCAATAATTGAGAAAGTGACTCCAAGGGAATCCATTGTTCTCCATATGTATTTCAGTCTTATTATTTTTGTATCTTTAAGTCACTAAGGTTCTACTGAGTATCACTTTTTTGTCTGTGACATTATGTGGTAGGTGAGATATTGAATAAAATATGTGGAGAATAATTGTGGTAGTGAAAAATCTCACAAATTATGTGAACTGCAGAGTGAGTTAAGAGCTGGGAATGTTGAGGTTATGAAAGGGAAATGTAGTGGTTTGAAAGAAAATAGGTCCCAAAGGGAGCAGCACTATTAGGAGGTATGGCCTCGTTGGAGGAAGTGTGTCACTGAGGGGGTGGGCTTTGAGGTCTCCTTTACTCAAGTTCTGCTCAGTGTGACACTCACATCACTTCCTATTGCATGTGGGCCAAGATGGAGGACTCTCAGCTCCTTCTCCAGCATCATGTCTGCCTGCACACCACTATGTCGTACCATTGTAATAGTGTACTAAACCTCTGAAAACTTAAGCCACCATAACTTAATGTTTTTCCTTTATAAGCATTGCCGTGGTCCTGGTGTCTATTCAAAGCAATAGAAACCCTGACTGAGACAGGAAAACTTCAGGGTAGATAAGTAAACTTGTTTTATACATTTGAACAATATCCCTTTTTAATTCTTAGTATGAACATTTGTTGTATACTAATAACATTATTAAATGAAATAATAATAGTGAAAAGATTGAGCATCAAATAATGATTAAATAAAATAGTGATTAAAATAAAAAGTAGTTCTAGATAAACTGAGTTTAATTCCATGATTAAGAATATGTTGATAAGTGTTGTGTAAAAATAGGGAGACAATGGATTCTTATTCATAAAGGATCAGGTAGAGGACCAATTCATTTGATATTCAAGGAAAAATACATTTACTAATGTAAACTGTTACTATCTACAGTCTACGGACATGGACAATACTTTTATAATTGTAGGATGTTTGTTAATACTGTAATAGTTTGAGTTGGTTTTGGATGAAAATCCTATGTGCTTTGCAAATTAGAGTAGAAGTTTCTCCCCAAACTTTATAAAAGTTTGTGGTTATGTGTTAGTCAAGATCAGTAATTTTCATTTACAATGACTAGAAAAATAATTATGATTGTTTTTATGGACAGAAATGCTCAGGTCAGGTTGAAAAAGGAAATCAAATAATTTGAACATTTTGTTTCCTTTTTAGAGAACAGGGTAAAGAGAATTATGGGCCTGGGTGATAGAAAAGCAGCCAGTGATTTCTTTATATGTGATGGGTCACAGAGTGGCGCAAAATGACAGGATCAGTTTACCTTTCCTGCAAATGTATAGAGTGGAGTGGACTGTTTTTCTCCAGTCACATGGTTTCAACTCCAATAGTTAATTTTCATTGTTAATTTTACGGCATGTAGAATCACCTAGGAGACATACTTCAAGAACTGACTTTTCACATCATTTCCAGAGAGATTAACTTAGCAAGAAAGGCCATTCTGACTATGGGTATAACTATCCCATGACCTGTAGTCTTGAACTAATGGGAAAAAGAAAAACAACCAGCCAACCGGTATCCTTCATCCTTTTGTTTCCAGACTGATGATGAAACACGACCAACTGACCAGCTACCTCATGTTCTTGGCACTATGCCTTCCCTTCTGTGATGGGATTTGACCCTTCCCCATAAATTGCTTTTGTCAAGCATTTTATCACAATTGCAAGAAAAATAGTAAGATAATGTGACCCCAAGCTAGTTCCTTTTCTTCTCAGGAGTGACATTTCTTTCATAGACAAATGAGGCCAGTGAATTCTCTTATTATTATTGTAACGTTTAGGTCTTATATTGAAAGATTTCAGAAAGAAGTGAACTTACATTTTTAAGGGTACATAAATATTTAGATCATTAAAGTAATATTTGAGAACTACGATTTCTCTTTCAGTGTGTTAACAAAATCATAACATAATAAAATTACCTCTCCTCTGAATAACAAGTCTAGCAATAAAAACCATTTAAACAAGCTTGCAGAGAAGTTTTGAACAACCTCCATATGATGCTTTAAAGTAAGCATTATCTCAAAGAATTATCAAAAATTATTGCAGGTCATAATTCTCAGTTCTATTCTTGTGTATTGAATAACTTAAATCTATTCCATCAAAGTCAGTAATTTCAGAGGCAATGCACAGCTAAAAGAATGTGGCAACCTTACATTTAGTATAAAACTATTTCTATAATTAGCTGGAAGAGAAAGTGTTGCATTTCTCTGCCTTTCTGGAGTTCAGAAAGTGTGTCTATGATTGAATACTTTTGACCCATGTCATTTTCAAGGAATGAAAAATATCCTTTTTAAGTGATTTTTTATAGTGCCTAACAATTACAGTCTGATGAGTTTTAAGCAACAGAATGTAATGTACTTTTTCATATTAATACATTAGCATTTTCAAATTGCAGTCGGTGTAGCAGTATATAATAATTCATAAGCATCTTCAACACATACCCACACATTAAGCTTATCATACATACACATTTTGTAGCTTAAGGAAGAATATGTCCTTTAATTTCCAGAATTGGTAAATGACATTCTGGTTCCATTTTCTTTATCACAATTATTAAGTGACTTTTTTTGAGATTATAATTACATTATTTCTTCATTTTATTTCCTCCCTTCAAACCCTCCCATTTAACCTTCTCTGTTCTCCTTCAAATTTATGACTCTTCATTCACTGTTACTGCATACACATGCTCAGTCTGTATAATGATACTTGTATGTATGTTTTCACAACAGCAAATTGATGTGTTTCTGAGAAAGTTCTCAGTTGCCTATAGTTCTTTGTATGTAGTTGGGGCCTCATGGACTTTTCTCCATCCACTTTGGCATGTCCATTGCTGTTGTCTTTGTTCAGCTCATGGTTAGTCAGTCATGGTGGTGAGACTTTGGGTGTAGCTTCTGATAGGATACACAGTCTCCCAGCAAACTCCCTGATCCTCTGGCTCTTACAGACTTTCTGTATCCTCTTCTGCAATGTTCCTTGAGCCTTAGAGGTGGGAGTGGCTTTTTTTAAATTTTACTTTTTGAAAATTCTATGATAAGAATAATGACACCTGTAAAAAGCAAAATGGAAAATAGGAAAGAATAGATTATTAATATTCTCACTTTTTACAATAGCTAATTTAAAATAGGTCTCACTAATTTCATAAACCATATTATAGATTTTAAAAGTTGAGTGTTTCTTAAACATATTATGAAACATGTATGTTACGAAACACTTTAATTTTGTCTTTTGTCTGTGTTATATATAACATACACCATACTGAGTAGTAATTAGAATTAGACTCTCAAATCCTATTTCCTGACTTTGAAAATGTCTGTGTGATCTCATAGTTTCCTCAGACTTCATTAACTTGTTCTCCTCATTAAGTGAGTATATTAATATCTCATTGGGTACATATTAGGAAAAAATAATTAAAACAGGTAAGGAATTTGGAAGTGTGCTTGGAAAACAACTTAATTAATCACGGCTACTGTATTGTTTTATACAGTAATGCAAAAAAGCCCATTTGGCTCCTATAAACAAGCTAGACTGAATAACATCTCTACCTGCTGAGGGTCACTTCCTTGTGAGTGCCAATTCCTTTCTTGCAGCCATAACCTTTGGGATTTTTATTAGGATTGAATTAGCCTTCTAATTCCTTGTGTGAACATTATGCTATTTGTGCCTTTGTATATGCTAAACATTCTGCCTAAATTGTTTCTCTAAAGAGCTAAATTTCCATGGCTTTTTGTGCTTAGTACTCCCTTTTAGCGAGGTTTTTTAAAATTGGGTCTATTAATTTATTTTTTTCTACTTGTAACATCTTAATTCTTATATAGTTGTTTAAATTGATATATAGTGTTGTTACAACTTATATTTTCATGTGTTCTTTGAAGTCACTTGCCTTTTTCATATACTTTTCTCATACCTATAGGTTTGATGAGTAAAAAATCCAGAGCCAGGGTTAGACGCCCTCCCCCCCTCATCTATGAGTTGTTTGCCAGGTAGGTCCCAGAAGCCCCATAAACCAAAAAGTTGTTACTAGTGCTGACAATTGCTTGATATAATTACTACATGGCAAGTTCTGTTGTTGAAGGCTCCACATGCTTCAGCTATATAACATGGAGAAATTGTACTGAGACTGAGCTGTAGTCCCGTCCCGCACCCCTGGATGGTTTTCATATTGCTACTGTCAAGGCTTCTGAGGGTGAAGTGTTGGCAACTGTTATGTTTGGTTATAGATCATGCATTCTATACTACGAGCATGCTAGGCAAATATGCCCACTGTTGCAATAGTGGCACTGTTGTTGTGAATGAAAATAACTGCTTTCCAATTGGGTTTAAGACTTTTTTCGCAAAAGGCACTCTAAGTCAGGAGGTAAGCTAGGGGAGACACAGACGCATTTGGGAGGCTACTGTTATTGTTGGGTTAGGTGGAAGTGATATAACCGTCTAATTGCCTTCTAAACCTTTCTGTTTATATACATAGATTGCTACTGCCATCAGCATTGGCCATGGAAGGAATTACTTTTTTTATTGGACATTGGTCACTGTGAGACTCATAACAGGTCAAGCTGCTGAAAACAAGTGATTGATTTTCTGCTATGTGGCAGGTTGTCTACTGAGATGCCTATGTCACCCTCTCCATATCTCAGAGATGCCAAAGAGTGGGGAGAAACAATGTGATATGCAGGAAAACTGTCAAGTGTCAGATGTGCTTGTTTCTTCCAGATTGAACCAATCCCTGCTGAAAGGCTGAAATGGACTTCAAAATCACAGGAAATATACAAGACACAGTAAGCACAGCTCTGAGATTATATAAGCAATAAGTTTTTGCTGGGGGTGGACCCTCCTGCAAATTATGCTGGTGACTTCAGTGATAATAGCTTTCCTGATGTCACCTACACTGGAGTGGACATTCTCATGTTGTGTCTGGAGTCATCTATGACCCTGTGATTTACCCCTCAGCTATCATTCTGCATATAATTCAAATTAAAGTATTGGTTCACCAAGATAGACTTGGATGGAATCGTATCTTTGCTCTGTAATCACTGCCTTATCTCGGCAAGCAGATATTCATATATCCCCACCAAAAGTCACACAACAAATGCATGATCTTGATAAATTACTTCATCTCCTTATGTTTCAGTTTCTCCTTCAAGCAAATAAATATAAAAAGGAACCACGTCTTTAAAATATTGTGAACAAGATTGTGGGTAAAAAAACCATTTATCATGGTATTTGTCATACAAACATAAAGTAAATACTGTCACTACATAGCCTTCAAAGGATGCACCGAAATGAGTGACAGTATTATTATTGTGACGAAGTTTCAACATGTTTTTGTAAACAACAGTCCATGTTTCTCATTGACCTAAAATAATCACGGTACTCACTGCCTCTTGAGGAGGTGGCTACGCAGTGGAAAGCAGTAGAGAGCTTCGTCGTCATTGGGTAGAGGAGAAACAGGCATGTATATACAGCAAAAGATACTGTTACTCATATATATATAGTCTTGGACTAATGGGAAAAAGAAAGACAACCAGCCAACCCGTATCCTTCATCCTTTTGTTTCCAGACTGATGATGAAACACGACCAACTGATATGATATATATGGGATGCTAGATTCTTTTCTTAGTGTTTTCATATAGCTATGGTCATGGTTCTCTAAAACAGTGCCTCTCAACCTTCCTAATGCTGCAACCCTTTATGTTGTGGTGACCCCCAAACATAAAAACATTTTTCTTTC
Organism: Ondatra zibethicus; assembly: GCA_004026605.1. Classification (NCBI taxonomy): domain Eukaryota; kingdom Metazoa; phylum Chordata; class Mammalia; order Rodentia; family Cricetidae; genus Ondatra; species Ondatra zibethicus. The sequence continues at coordinate 17,025 of PVIU01021049.1, read as the reverse complement.
CTAAGGGAACCTTATAAGAATCTACAAGAATGAATGCCTGCTACGACTCCTAGCAACAGTGGATAGGTAGCCTGAACTTGTCTTCTCCTGTAATCAGATTGGTGACAACCCCAATTACCATCAGAGAGCCTTTGTCTAGTAACTGATGGAAACAGATGCAGAGATCCACAGCCAAGCATTGGGTCAAGCCTGGGGAATCCTGTTGTGCAGCTGAAGGAAGGATTGTATGAGCCAGGGGGGGATCAGGGTCATCACAAGGGAGAACCCACAGAAGCAACTGGCCTGCTCATGTGAGTTCACAGACTATGAACCAATGGCTAGGAGCTTGTTGTCTTTCTTCCCTTTTCCCAGAGTTCTGCTTTTATGCATCCTATGCCTTCATTTTGAATCAGGATGAGCCCATAAAACTGTATCTTTTTGCTGGCACTGGGATTCTACAAAGCTGCTGGATTGAACTGCAACTGCCTTTATCCACTGGGCAGTGCTCTTTGTTCTAATTGCACATCAGTATAGGTGTGATCATGATGATGCAGCTCTATCCGCTCCTCCCCCGCCGCACTTGACCTTCTGTGTGGTTAGTATTTGCTCTGTCCTTTAAAAGTCACTGTTTTACTGACCAGTCCTTTGAGAGAGTGAAATTGTGTCATAAACATGGCTAATGCATATCAGTGTGTGCTATGTTGGAAGAACAGTCAGTCCTCTTAACCACTGAGCTATCTCTTCAGCCCTCCAGCTGTCTTTTGTGAGAGCATTTTTAAAAATATTTTTATTTTTTTGTGAATTTTATGTTTGCATAATATTCTTTAATCTCTTATGCAATATCTAGGCCTCTACTCCTAAATATTAGGGCCAGAAGTGTCTCACCCCCAACCAAAAGCAGGGAGACTTTATGGATTATAGGCAAGGGGTAATGGTATGTCTATCATAAGCTGGGTTTGTGCTTAAATATGATCCAAAGCTGAGTGGTTTAGGCGGGGAGTAGACAGTTGACAGCTTCAGGGGAGGAAGCTGCAGTTGCCATCAAGAACACAGAAATGGGCTTTTTGTGTCTTTGTTTCAGAGACTCTTTGAGATGGTTGGGTTTGGAGAGAGTGGAGGAAGAAGGGGGGTTCTAAAAACTGTGCAGAGGAAATCTGATGGAACAGAATTCATTCTATAAACTGTCTAGGCAGTCTCAGGACTAGTTACATATGTATCCAAGTATTAGAATTGTCTGTGTTTTCAGTCTATAATCATCCTAAAACTTCACTTTCTTTTTTACAGAGTTTATGTCAAGCTGGAATTGTGTCTCTTTTGGATTTTCTGTGGCTTACCTGCAAAAGAAATGGGAGAGTTGGAATTCCCTTCACCCTACTGTGCCCTGGTAGAAGGGATGAGTGACCTCATGCTTAGCACACTCACAAAGGATAACTCTACTAATTTATTACTTTGCTGGGAGGGGGCAGAGCATCTCAGGGAGTGATAGAATTTCTCCTACTCTATTGCATTGACAGGAAGGTTTCTCATGATGAATAGTGAAAGTTTAATCAGTTCTTATTCAAATCGCCAGTATAACTGGATACTTGAGAATGCCATCACAAGGCCAGTGAATTCCTCTTTTACAGTAATTGTGCAGGGCTCTGTCCTGGAAACATCTATGTTTTCCGTCTTTGTAACCTAGATCAGCTATTATAAAATTAACAATGAAGAGGGACTAGGACACAATTCTATATTAAATACCATAAAGCAGGAATTTATTGGCGTGTGATAGCATTATAATAAATTGTCTGAAGAAGCATTAAAAGTCTTTGTCCAGCATTTATTGAGTTCAAATACATTGGCTGAGCACCAGTACCTGTCATGGGACCAAGTTTCAATTAAAAATTTTAGTAAATCTTTTGAGAGTCCTAAAATCTTTCGTAACTGAATTCAGTTTTATAGAAAAGAGTGCAAAGATGTTAAATTGTAAAAGAATTTATCTCAGCCTGTGGTGCTCTTTATTCAGCTCTTTGATGCAGCCATATGCAATTAGAATTGGTGGAGCTTTATTTTTGAAATTCAGTGGTGGTCTTTTTCTTACTTTTACAAACACAATAGTCCAAATTTTGAGGACACTCAGAACTGTTTTTAAGAATTTAATTAAGAAAAATCTGTTGCCAAAGATTTAACTCAATGATAACATAGTCTTTAAATAATTTTCACAGTAAAATATAGTTCCTAGTAGTCCCTTTAGGGGAGCAATCAAATGCCTAGTAATAACAAGAGATCATGTTAATGAAGAGATTTGGAACCCACAAAAGTAGGGTGGAAAATACATGGAAATTCAGAGTACATTGCTCAAGAATTAGCCTTTCTCTTAATGAACAAATACTTCCTTGAAACTTCTTTATGAATCTTAGTTTTCAACGTTTTATGCCCCTTAACTATAAATGTCCTGCATGGCAATGTGTTCTCTGATCCCACCAATCATTACTTTTCTAACCAGATTCTTATGGATTCAATTTGCCCGTATTTTTTATTTGCTTCCAATTACATTATTATGTATAAGTCAAAATATTGTCTAAAACCTGTATTAGAGTACATTTAGCTTAGACCTATATAGAGAGAAGGCTGTTAAAAATTGAAGGTCTTTGTTGTATGCTCTTAGCCCATAAAACCTATCAAACATTCATTGTTTGTTCATTTGTTTTTCATTTTGAGACAGGATTTCACCAGGCAGTCAAAAATAACCTGTAGTTTGTGGCAATTCTCCTGCTTCAGCTTCCCAGAGTGATAAGGTAACAGATGAGCACCACCATGCCCAGGCAATAGTAATTTCTAGAAGTTGTAGAAATCTCTCACTCACAAATATGAAGAGTGTTCAAAACTTTCTACAGCATGTATTGCTAGTGTTCAATTTTTTATTGCCTTCTGTTCTTGTTTATCATGGTTCTTTACACTGGAAAAGGAAATGTTAGCTAGTGGTTTGAGGAGGAACTGAACATCTCTCACTTGAAATTCACGATCTCCTGATTCATCAGTGCATGGTGTTACCTACATCTTTGTCCCTTATGCAATTTTAATAGTTCCTCAACATAAAATTCACTTCACACTTCTTGTTATATATGTGCTTGACAGTTGTGCACTTCCCTGTTCCTTGAAAATGAAAGGTCAACCACTTCTCTACTCTTTGCTGTTAGTTTAATAAACCAGAAGATGCAACACTGTAGATATGAACTTCTCCTATTGCAGCTGTGAGTAGATGTTCTATTTATACAATTCTAACTTTATTTACAATTAAAAGAAGGAAATGTGAGCTAATGTCATCAAACTATCACTTGGATATATGTTTTAGACATCAAAAACTGTTTAGTAGTGTCCACTGTCATATTATTCAATACACATACTGTGTAGAGTAATGTTAGCATGAAGAATATGTTTTTGATTAGAAATATTTATTATATTTCTTCATTTGTTGATATTTAATGTTCTTGTTTGTCAAGATATATGTATATCTTAGAGACAGTGTTACAAAGCAGTAGAGGGTTCTATCCATCCAGTATGAAAAATACTAAGATTACCAACATGTAAATCCATAGATAGCTTTTGAAGGTTTTTCAGAGCATTATCTAATAGAAGAAAGTTTTTCAGTAGATATTTGCATTTTTAATAAATAATAATGTGGTGTGCTCTCCAGTTAGTACTAATGTTTGCTATATATTGATATATATGTTAGATATGAAAACTGTAGATATGCATATAAGAAAGTATTGTTTAGGTTTATGCATTGAATGACAACAGTAGGATGTTGAATATTATATTTTTATCATATCTAGTTTTCTTTTGTTTCTTCTAAAAACTATCAGATGGAGGGTTTGGTAGAGTAGTTACAGAAATTAATGTTGAAGTGATGTAGACTGATCTTTTTAAAATGAAAATCTTGCCAAGCTTATTGTATTGGCATGATAACAATGTTTTAGTAATAGATTCAGTATATTTTATATTTGGAACAGTTCAAAAGTCACACCTTGATTCAAAAAGTGAAAGTTCATGTACCAAATTGGAGTACATAAAAGAAATGAATGAGATTCTTGCTTTATGTGACCTATTAAAGTTAAATCAAGATCAAATAAGAAATTTAAATAGATCCATAACCCCTAGTGAAATTGAAGGAATCATTAAGTATTCCAACCAACAAAAGCCCAGGGATGCACAGATTAGCACAAATTCTGTTCAAAGAAGAATTAATACCAACACTCTTCAAATTATTCTACAAAATTGAGAGAAAAGAAATATTGCCTAAAACTTTTTATGTGGTCACTATTATACTGGTAACAAAACCACACAAAGACCCAACAAAGAAAGAGAATTACAGACCAATTTCCCTTATGTAAATAGATGAAAAAATTCTCAATAAACTACTGCAAACCTAATACAAGAACACATCAAAGCTATCATTTGCTGTAATCAAGAAGGCTTCATCCAAGAGATGCAGGGATGGCTCAACATACATAAATCAGTAGGTGTAATCAACTATATGAACAAACTGAAAGAAAAAATACATGATTATATTATTAGATGCCACAAAAGCCTTTGACAATCCAACACCCCTTTATAGCAAAAGTCTTGGAGAGATTAGAAATACAAGGGATATACCTAAATGCACTAAAGGCAGTTTACAGCAAACCTACAATCAACATCAAATTAAATGGAAAGAAACTCAAATACATTACACTAAAATCAAGAACAAGATGAAGTTGCTCACTTTCTCCATCTGCATATCTATTCAATACAGTATGTCAAGTCTTAGCTAGAACAATTGAAGACAACTGAAGGAGATGAAGGGTATACAAATTGGAAAAGAATAAATCAAAATATCTTTATTTGCAGATTATATAATATTATGTATAAGTACCCTAAAAATTCCACTGCGAAGTTTCCATCTATACAAACACATTAAGCAAAGAAACTCCATGCAAAATTAACTCATGTATCCCTCCAATACCAAATGACAAATGGTCTGAGAAATAAATAAGGAAAACCACACCTTTTTAAATAGCCTCAAATAATCTAAAATACCTTGTGGTAACTGTAATCAAGCAAATATGAGTTTTATATAATAAAAAACTTTAAGGTACTGAGAAAGAAAACAAAGATATCTGAAGAAATGAAAGTTATCTCATGCTCCAGAATCAGTAGGATTAATATATTAAAATGGACTTCCTATCAAAACCAGTATACAAATTCAATACAATCTCCATCAAAATTCCAATGAAATTCCTCACAATCTTGAAAGGACAATTTTCAGCTTCATGTTGAACCATAAAAAAAAAAACCCACAGTAGCTAAATAATAAAAGAGCTGCTGGAAGTATCTCCATGCCTGATTTCATATTGTACTATAGAGCTATAGCAATAAAAACTGCATGTGCTGACACAAAACAGACACATTTATCAATGGAAATGAATTAAAAGTATAAAAATAAATTCACATACCCATGGTCACTGATTTTTGACATTAAAGCCAGAAATCCACATTGGACAAGAAAGACAGCCTCATCAACAAATTCTACTGGTCAAATTGTTTGGCTATATGTAAAAGCATGAAAATTGATTGATCTTTACTTATCACTCTACACAAAACTCAATTCCAAATGGATCAAGGATCTCAACAGAAGCCCAGATACCAGGGATCTGATAAATGAAAAATTGAGGACAGGGACTGGACTCATTGGCACAGGAAAGAACTTTCTGAATGTGACATCCCATGATGCTAAAAAGCTTCTGTGTAGACACTATCATTTGAGCAAAGGCAAATGGCAGTTTACAGAATAAGAACATATATTTATCAATTATACATTGATAAAAGGTAAGTATCTAAAATATACAAAGAAATAAAAAAAACAAGCCTGAAATCAGGAAAGCCAAAAGCCCAATTTAAAAAAGTGTTACATAGAACTGCATAATTATTTCTCAAAATATGAGATGGCTGAGAAATGGCTAACAAACATCTAGAAATATTCAACATCTTTAGCCATTAAGGAAATAAAAATTATAACAACTTTGAGATTTCATCTTAAACCAAAGTTAGAATGACCAAGATCAAACAAATGATGACATATGCCAGCAGGGATGTGGCAAAAGAGAACAACTTTCACTGCCACTGGGGAGCACAAACTTGTGCTCAATATGGCAGTTCCTGGGGAAGCTGGGAATCATCTACCTCAGATCCTGTTCTACCACTCTTGGGCATATGCCCAAAGGACTATATATTCTACTACAGAATACTTGTTCATCCATGTTGATTAATCCTCTAGTCATAACTAGAAATTGTAAACAGTCTAGATACTCATCAACTGATGAATAGATAATAAAGTCTTAGTAATTTACACAAAGGAATATTATTCAGCTATTTAAAAAGTAAATATGCTAGTAAATGGATGGAGCTTGAAAAACTCATCTTGAGTGAAGTAGCCCAAACCCCAAAGACAAATGTTGTATTTTTCTCTTCTATGTAGATATCAGCTTTTTGCCTTTGATATGTGTGCTGCAATCCAAATCAGCACAGAGGTGAGGTACCTAGTTAGAGACTAGTGGGCAGGAAAGAACAAGGAGGAAATAAAATATATTGTTTTGGAGAGACTGAGGGGAAACTAGAATAAGCGGGCTTATTGGGAGGGGGTGAAAGAGAAGGGCAAAGGGGTGAATATATGGAGGGACAACTAACACTAAAGGCCATTTAAAAACATATTGAAACTTATTACTGTAGAAGTTCCTAAAATATATGCATATATGAAAGGAATCACCAAATAATAAAGGAGACAATGCCCCAACTAAACATCTTATGCCACGAAGTAAAACTTCCAGTGCCAGGAAGTTGAGTCATTGGACAAAGGGGCCCCATAGAATCCCTCAACATCACGGGCTATTGTCAAGGCTGTTAGTTAATTTACAACCTGGTGGTAAGGCCTTGCTGCTGAAGACAACAACAAAAATTTACATATTTCATCAAACATGAGGAAGTCGAGTTGGTGAAGTGGCTTCATCACTCCTTACTAGCTTCCATGGTACTGTAAGGTCCTCTGCATGCTACCACAGGAGAAAGACAATCATAAATCCCACTACAAACCATGCAAGCTACAGGAATAGCCTGTCTGCAAGATATACTGGTGCAACAGTGATTCAAAGGATATAGGAGTAACAAACCACTTCTTGATTTGATTTAAGACTCACTCCATTAAATAGGACCCATACCTGACACTTCTAAAGTCACTAAAAATTTGTGACTACATAGGACGTGGGTCTGGGGAAAACCAAATATTATTTTGCTACTAAAGTGACACAGAAATTTCAACAACTTCTAATGACATACTACTATGCCCATAGATCAGTGCCTTGCTCTGTCATCAACAAAGCTTCCTCTTGCAGGAGATGGGAAATAATACCTTGAATAATGTGCAAGGGATGAAAGACTTTGGAACACTCTGTCCTAAATGGATGTCTTCTTCCCCAAGCCCCTCCTCTCAGGGCTTGGTGATATTCAGAAGGGAAGGCTGAAAGAATTTTTTAAGAACCAGAGACAATGGATAATTCCAAAGAATCTGCCTTCTAGACATAGTAGGGCTGATGCACACAATTGGTGCTGTGGAAGCACATACATGGCCTTCACAGGCTCAAGCCACATGGTGTCCAATCATTGGCAGGAAGGAAAGGGTACACAACCCTATCCAAGAGGGTATCTGCAATTGATACCCTCTGCCAAAGGAAAAAAAAATAGTTTTATACAATAGAGTCTCGCCCGTATCTTAAATACACTTAAGGACAGATAATAATTCTATGAGTATTTGGTCAACACAATAAGTACTCAATGGCATTTTGTAAAGTTCTTATCTTATTTTGTTTGGGATTTTTTTGTCCTAATAGTTTTTTTTTGTTTATACATTTTGGTTTCTGATTTTGTGTATGCTTCCTGGTTTTGTCTGTTTATTTGTTTTCATTTTTAAAGAGAGAGAGGTAAAGAACATAAAATCTGTGGGTAGGAATGCAGAAATATCTGGGAGGAACTAGAGGAAGAGAAACATGATCAAATTACACTGTATAAAAAAACTATTCCACTAAAAATTATAAAATCCAAAAAGTGAAAATTCTCGTTATTATACCGCTTTTTGGCATCAAGACTAATGACATAAGATCTTGAACTTACTGAATATTACTGTCAAGAAATGTGAAAATGTCCATATTCCAGAAAACTAAAACACATGTAACATTTCTCAAAACTACAGCTGATAATACATGATGGGCATTCTTCCACAATAACCTTGGAGGCCAGCAATAGCAGAGAACAAATAAAAAGGGATGCAGGGCCTGTAGGAACAGAACGTGATGATGGGTAGAGTTGTCTGAGATATCTTCCAGGAGTAAAAATAAATTCTGATGAAATCATTTGTTCCCTTTATTTTCCTATAATTTCTTCATAAGTATCTTTGTTTTGGTCAAACATCAGCATTTTCTAGAGCCTTCTTTTCCCCCTATTGCTTTAACAGTAGTGACAGTCTTGCATTATACTTAGAATCTATTCTCTTGGTCAAAAAGTTGAGAGAAGTAGGCCAATACAATGAATAAAATTAATCATCCTTGATATACACATATTCACATGTATGTGATATTATCTCCAAGAAATTACAGATCAGTAGAAGAGAAATTATCAGTCTATTCACAAGACTTAATATTTTTCATGATCAGATACTTTTTAAAATTTAATTTAAATATACTTTTAATGAGTTCATCTGATATGTGTCTCAATTTAGCAGTACTAAGGTTCCTGCCACCTCACTACTAGACACTTCCAGTTTTAGTCTAGCTAATCTTAAACCACATGTTCCTTGACACACTCATCTGTCAAGTGGCCAGTGAGGATGTGTAGATCATGTGCAATGAATTTCTTGGAACATTCTTTTTGTTCCCTTGAGTTTGACAACAGAGATGCATGATTAGATAAAATCACATGCCTGCAATAGACATGGATAACTTTATTTACAGTTGTGTTTGTTAAAGTGGTTTTTTTTTTGAGACATGGATTCTCTTTCTTTGTAGTTTTGGAGCTTGTACTTGAACTTGGTCTGTAGACCAGGCTATCTTTGAACTCACAAAGATCCACCTGCCTCTGCCTCCCGAATGCTAAAATAAAAGGTGTGTGCCACCACCAGCCACCTTTACAGTTTTTGATAAATCCTTGAGGAGCTATTGTTAGGTATAAGGAGTCATAAGATCTATGGAAAGGGGAAGCAAATCAACTAGAAAAAGGACTTCCATATATATTCTTCAGAAAATAAAATGTTGATTAAAAAGTTAATTTTTGCATAGAACAAACCCTAAAAGTACTAGAAGAATCTAAACTTCAGAAACTTTAAACACATACATATATAGTAAGACCTTTTTTTCTCGCTGAACTTCCCCCAGAAAAAAAATAGCCCTGGTGAAAACCAAGAGTTCTCTCTATGTGATCCCTTCGAAAATTTGTTGAAATGAAATACAAACTGTGTGTGAGCATGAATTACAATGTACCCACAGGACTGTGATCTCTGCTCCATTTCATTTAAGAAGAACTTCTATCCTGATACTGAATTGACCTCATCACTAAAAGTGGCTTTTTTTTTTACTTCGTTCTCCTTTTACCTTCTATCTTACAGACACAATGTGAATTTAGCAGTAGGAACTATGGCCTAATAAAATACAAAATTTTATCTAGTAACAAAATTTAAAAAAATAAAACATCATTATATGTTTACCTTAAATCATTCTACTCACTTATAAAAATAACTTCTTAGCAATTGTATTATTTTCAGAAAGTCTTAAATATAGCATAAATTCTGTCAACATCACATGCCTAAATAGGAACCTAATTTACTAGCTCTTTATTCAGAAATTTTCCTAAATTTGGACTATAAGGGACTTGTTTGGGGACTAGAGAGACTGGACTAGAGAGCATGACCCTGGGTTACCATAGTGGATCTTCTGCTCTCTTCTGGCCTTCATGGGCACTGCATTCCTGTTCCACAATCATTCATTCAGACAAAACATCTACACGTATAAATACTATTTTTTAAAGTTTTAAAAGGAGTCTTGTTGACAGGATAATTAAATAGCCTAAAAGAGGTAGAAAAAAAAACTATTTGATTCTAAACTTTTTTCCTAGCTAATGATGAGAAAGTAAGATATGTTTAGGATATGTTTTAGGGACATTCAATCAGTTGCATTTTTGCTCCCCCTCCTGTTTCATATGTACAGATTGTCTCTTCTAAGTTGTCTCTTCCAAGCCTCTAAGATGTCTTATTGGGTGTGTAAGTAAGTTAAGTATCCTTAACATAGCAATGAGGACAGGCAGTGTTCTTTCCACTGAAAAATATGTCTATAATTTCTTCCTGCTGTTGGAGTTCATGCCTCTGCTTTGCTTGTTCCTTTTTTTCCCCTCCTATGCCCTCTGCTACTCACTTTTTGCAGAACTTCCTTAGTCTTTCTGGCATAATCCAGCCTACTCTGTACCTTTACTTCATGTTTCTCTTTTTCAACACAGCTGAATTTGCAAAGTACTCCTTCATTAAAGTGACTGTCAGTCTTTATTAAACTGTGTGAATACAACTGTTAACAGTTTATTTATTTAGTCTTGCCATTGAATTGTAGAAGCTTAATATAGTGTTGCAAAGACTTAAGACCCACTCAGTGAGATGGAACCTATACCTGGTAATGCTTAGATGGCCAAGAACCAAATACTACTGTTCTAAAAATATGTAGCAATAAAAAGACTCCTTATGACATTCTTCTGTACTCATAGAGCAGTACCTTGCTCAGCCATCATCAGAGAACTTCCATATGTAGCAGATGGAGCAACTGCAGAGACCCACAGCTAGACATTATGCAGAGAGAGAGAGTCTTTGGGACACTCAGCCCTAAATGGAATGTCTCCATCAGATCCCTCCACTTGGGGCTCAGGGAACTGTGTGGAAGAGGAAGCAGAACACATATAAGAGCCAGAGGGGATAGAGGACTTCAAGAAAGGAAGGCCGCTCTACATGATTGACACACACATGAGCTCACAGAGACTGAGGCAGCATGTTATAAAACGAGTAAGATGCTATATGTGTACATCTTCAGGTTGATGTCAGTTTTATTCTGTAGTGGATGCCATCCAGTGAGATCTTTTCCCTGTATTTATACAATCTTCAGTGGTTATCCAAGATCTCCATTGGTCCAAATACTGAGTCTTTTTGCCATCTAAGGTACAAACTTATTTGACATTGGGCCTTGAGGTCATTATTGCCAGGTTCCAGTACTGATGAAGGAGTTTTCAATTCTTGCCTATCCTACCAAAATGGCCAGTAATTCTCTATAGACATGACTATTTTGTTTAGCCAGCTTATTTGTTTTATAAATCCTAATTATTAAGTATGAACTAATTTAGACTTTAAAGAATTGACAACTTTCAGAAAAGTATATTTAATAGTAACTATTTTTCCTCTTTTGGCCCTATTGACAGCTCTCTTTCCCCTTTTCTAACAGCTGTATTCTTTTTGCTCAAATATTTTATCAAATAATTAATATGTGAATTTTAACCAAAAGGCTCTTTATTCAAATAAATTTGCTTATACCATAATATTTTCAAATAAATCAATATTTCCACATGGAGTTCGAATGCTTCGGGACAGTATTAAACTATACTTTAGCTCAAGTTTTATTGTAATGTATCAGTTAAAAATATCCAGCCATACAAATTTCAGCTGTGAAACCTTTTTTTTCAACATTCGGGTGGCTGTGACATTTCTATAAAACATTTTAGAAATAGATCTCAAGAGTAAAGCTCAAATAAGGAGTGAAGATTGATGACCACATTGTGATAGCAATGAATGCATTGATATCTTTGTTATAATTAGCAGAAAGACATTTTGAGAATGTCTTTATTTGTAATTACTGTGACCCTTCCTCCCACAAGGACCATTTGTGGGAATTATTTTCCAAAATTATTTTCATAACAAATGATAATAAGTAATTTATGTTAATGAATATTTTATTTAATAAAATTCAGTCAACAAGTATAATCCTTTCTTAGAGAGTAATGACAGAATTTTAATAGTGTTATTAGATTTATTGTGGCAAATAGCATTGTCCTGATTAGTTTTTTTTTGTCAGCTTGACACAAATTAGAGTCATCTGAAAACATGGAACCTCAATAAAGAAAATGCCTCCCTAATATTAGCTTGTAGGCAAACCCAATGGGCATTTTCTTGATTAATGACTGCTGTGGGAGGGCTCAGTTCACAGTGGGTGGGGCCACCCCTGGGCTAGTGGTCCAGAGTGGAGTAAGAAAACAAGTGAACAAGCCATGAGGAAGAAAATAGTAAGCAGCACTTTTCCACGCCTTCTATTTCAGTTCCTGCCTTGAATTACTGCCCTGACTTCCTCAAGTGATGGACTGTGATCTGGAAGTGTAAGATAAATAAACCTCCTCCTCCCTAAGTTGGTTTTGGTTGGAGTTTTGTCACATCAGTAGAAATCCTAACTAACATGGAAGTTGGGACCAAGTTCAGGGGATATTTCTGTGACACACCTGACCATGTTTGGATGCTGTGGAAGGACCTTGGGACTTCAGGGTATAAAATCCATTGAATGTTCAGAAGGTAATGAGCTATGGTGTAAACTTAGAAGACAATGCTGAGAGCAGCTCAGATGATGGAGAGCTGACTTGTGAAGTATCAGAGAGAAGTGAAGATTCTATCAGGGCCATTTATATGATATTTTGAATTAAAAATCTGTGGTTCTGATTAGTAGTGGCAACAGAATTAACAAGGGACCAGAACCATTGAAGTGAAAGCTTTGCTTTGCTGGAAAATTGATATTGATCAGCAGGGGTTGATGAATCGACTATGATTTAGAAGAGACAAGAATAATTTATGTGACATCTTCTGCAAAGTCTCCTGAGACTCATCACACAAAAGTTGTGTTCTAGAGGTGGCGAAAGTTTTACCTTGTTCTGGCAGCTGAATCTGGTAATGTGTAGGGGTCTGCAAATGATACCGGTTCTGAAAGCATGAAGGGGTAACGGCGAGCAGCTAAGGCTTGGAGCTATTAGAAACCAGGAGAGACCATTGGTGAAGGCACAGCCTCAGTTTCAGTAGAGGACGCAGGATTGAGGGAAAGTCGGAGAACGGTTGCAACTTGGGCAAGGGCAGAGTTCCTGAAGTGAACCCGGAGATTCAGTTGGTGAGTGTGCATTCCAGTTGAACGAAAGATTCTAGCATTTCAAAAATGCCACAGTACGACCTCCAAGGACAGCGACAGCTGTGGAGTGAAGCCTCCCAGAGTCTATGCGGAGAGCTATGTGAGCTTCGGAGAGCGCAGCCAGAGAAATGGAGCTACCAAGCCCCTTTGGAGCTCAGAATGTCGTATCAGACACCAAGCACTTAAGTGTTACCCTGTTTAAATTTGGTTTACCTCTGATTAGATTGTGACCATGTGATTCTTCTTTCCTCTTAAAGTAAGAATAGTATTTAGTTCTTTTTTTGTTTGTTTTTGTTTGGTTTTCCATAAGTCCCTACAGTTAAGAGACTCTGGAGCATTACGTTGGACAGATTTTGGAAGTTTTAGAGAGGTTTTGAAATTTAAAAGAGACATTGGGTATTTTAAAGAATATTTGAACTTTTAAAGCATTTGAATTTTAGAGACAACCGGACTCTTCAAACTTGGAATGTATTTTCTATGGAGTTATTGATGCTAATATGTGATAAACAAGACAAGAAAGATTATTTTTTAATAAATCTGTGTTGGTGTTTCTTCCTGACAAGGAGTCAATTGTCCCGATAAACTTTTTTTTTTTTTGTAAACTTGACTTAGCTAGAGTCATATGAGAAGATGGAACTTTAAATGAGAAAATACGTTCATAATATTGGATTATACAAATGCCTGTGGGACATTTTCTTGAATAATGATTGATGTGGGAGTACCCAGTTCATTGTGGGTCTTGGGTGTTATAGAGAAGCAGACTGAGTAAGAGACGAGGAACAAACCAATAAGCAGCCTTCCTCTAGGGCTTTTATTCTGCCTCAGTTTCTGCCTCCAGGTTCCTGCCCTGACTTCCTTTGATGATGAACTGTGATAAGGATGTATAAGTCAAATAAACCATTTTCTTCCTTTACCACATTAATAAAACCCTAATTAAGACAAGTATGTCAATCTGAGGAAAATATGGAATTGGTAATATTAACATTCCTTGTTTTTATTATTAAATTTCTTCTTTGAAAATTTCACACATTTACATGTGTACTGACAATTCTTAACTTTCTCCCATAACCCTTCTCTCTTGTCTTCCTGCCTTCTTTCCTGTAAATTTCTTTCTTACATTCATACCAATTTATTTATTTTTTTGTTTTTTGTGCTTGTTGAGCAGTGTGGGTAATCATGGGTTTAGAGCTATCCAGTAGGAACATAATGGTCTCAGCAGTCGGTACACAACTGAAGACAATGACCAGCCCAATTCCAGGATCTATTAATAGCTAATGATTCAGGAATAAATAGTTGGGCCCTTTTAGTCTCTCTTTCTTCCATGACTGATTGTTTAGAGGGTGAGTCTTGATGCAGGCATAGTGCAGGTGACCACAGTCATTGTAAGTTATGAGCGCAGTGGCTGTACCTGGTCTGATGTATGGCATTTCATAGATTTCACAGTCCTTCCCTACCGTCTTCTGGTTGTTACATACTTTTCACCCACCCTGAACCATGGTGGGGGGTAGTGGTGTAAATATCTTTCCTAGGACTAAATGCCCAGTCATCACTTATTCTCAGCATCCTGGACAACCATAAATCTGCCATTTACTACCATTCACTGCAAAAACAAAATCCTAAAAACAAAAACAAAAAATAAAAACAAACAAAAAACCCTTCTGGTTAAGACTGAGAGTAGCTTTTGTCTCTCAACTTAAATATAGATATTTAGAATCCAGTTTGATGCTATGTAAATTTAGTTATACAAGAGTAGTAAGTTCTTTTTGGGGGGGTCTATGATCTCTAAGCACAGATTATTAATAGGGTTTATAGCACGACACATGGTTTCTGCATGGAGTGGCCCTCAAATCCATTGAGACTATAGTTTGTTACTGCCATTAACAGTCATGCTGTTATTGCCCTGGTGGGCCCGTCTTGCCTGGCAAGTTGATCCTGTGGCTCGTAGGACTCACTCCTGGGTTGGACAGTTCATGTGCTCCCTTCCCTAATAACTTGCATTGTAGCTTCCATTCACCTTGAAATCTATCCAGCTCATTTTCAGCTGGTTTTCTTTCAATGTTGCAACTACTGTGTGTGGTGTCTTTAGCTATAGAGGTTTGAGAAGATCCCATATTGTTTGGAGAGTCTCTATAAGCCTTGTGGGACTGGGAACTATATTTAGTAACCCATTGTTTCCAGGGACAGCATTATCTAGCCATGATAACTATTTAATCTTTCTTTAGTAACTTTTATTTGGGTTACAACATACTAGTTTACATAAGGCTTTTCCATATGCCTTTAGTCCACTGCAGACTCATCCTCTTAATTCCCCAAAGCCCTTCCTATGGAAACATTTTCACGCTACTGTTTCACCTCTACACTTTTCTTTGATTTGTGTTCCGCTATACTCACTCTCTTAAGGAACCCGTCCCAACATCTTCTTCCTAGTCTCATGGTTTCAAAACTGTATTGACTTAAACAGAACTAAAGGATTGAAGCTAGGATCCACATACCAAAGAAAACAAACATCATTTATTCTTCTGGGTCTGGGTTAATCTACTCAGTATGTTTTTCAGTTCCAAACCATTTATCTGTAATTGCCATTATTTTATTTTTTCTTGAGAGGTGAATAAAATTCTGTTGTGTATGTGTTCCACATTTTCATTATCCATTTGTCAGTTGATGGACCTTTAACCAATTTTATTTTCTGCCTACTGTGACTAGACCAGCAATGAACATGGATGGTCAAATGTATCTGTAGTATGTTGTAAAATCTTTTTGTCCCCTGGGTAATTTATTTTATTTCTAGGTTTATTTTTATTTATTTATTTATTTATTTATTTATTTATTTATTTATTTATTTATTTATTTATTTTGTTTTAGAAAACTTCGAAATGATTTTCCAAGGAGCTGCAGTAGCTGAGACTCTCACTAACACTGAATATGGATTCTGCTTTCCCCACAGCTATGGAAACATTTGTTATCATTTGTGTTCTTGTTGATAGCCATTCTGACTGGGGTGATGGACTCTCACAGTAGATTTAATCTGACTTTCCCTGGTAACTAAAGATGTTGAACACTTTTTAAATTGCTACCTAGCTATTTGCGTCTCTTCTCCTGAGAAAATTCTGCTTAATTCCACAGACCATTTTAAATTTATTTTTAACTTTTATTTTTACTTTACATGTATGAATATTTTTGCCCGTATCATTGTCTGTACACTACATGTATGCATTACCTGTGGAGGCTGGAAGAGGGCATCATATCCCCAGGGACTGGGGTTATAGAAAGTTGGCAATCACCATGTGTGTACTAGGTATTAAACCTGAATCCTCTGGAAGAGCAACCTGGCTCTTAACTGCCAAGCAATCTCTCCAGCACCCTCAAACATTTCTTAGCTCCATTGGTTATTTTCTTGGTGTTAGGGTTTTGTGTTCTTTGCATATTCTATGTACTAATACTCCGTCAGATATTTTCTCCAAACATTTTCTCCCATACGCTGGTCTGCATTTTCATTTAACTATAGTACAGAGGCTTTTTAGTTTCATGGAGTGCCATTTGTCAGTTGTCGGTCTTATTTTCTGCACTACTAGAATCTTATTTATAAAGTCTCCATTGAGGAAGAATGGATCAAGAAAGTGTGGATTATATACTCATTAGAATACTACTCAGCGGTAAAAAACAAGGACATCTTGAAGTTTGCATGCAAATGGATGGAAATAGAAAACGCTATCCTGAGTGAGGTAACCCAAACCCAGAAAGATGATTATGGTATGTACTCACTCATTAGTGGACCCTAGCTATAAAATAAAGGTCA